>CABFOQ010054159.1:40888-59409 GCA_900660455.1 Gephyroberyx darwinii
GTATTTATTATGTTTGGTCTGCATTCTTCTTGTGCAACACATTGTGCCAAACTTGTTATACTTAAAATGAAAAGATTGTCAGCCTGCATTTAAACTCAGATTTCCCCTGAAACTCGTAGTTGACAAACCACCCCTCACAAAGCTATGTTTGACAAAGCTGTTCCTCAGTCTGTGCGTAGACATGTAATTGTTAGGTTTGTTTTGACTGTATTTTCTTCGTACCTCTCTTCCATTCAGTGTCCTGATTCAGCATGCAAGCAGGACCTGCTGGCCTACCTGCAGAGAATTGCCCTGTACTGTCACCAGCTCAACATCTGCAGCAAGGTGAAAGCTGAGGTGCAGAACCTGGGTGGGGAGCTCATTGTGTCTGGGGTAAGTCTAACCGCACACATACTTGCTCTAGGTGGGCTTTGGACACTTGTTGTGCGAGGCTGATGCAATTATTTCAAATTGCTAACCATATAATAATGCCGGATAGATTCACAGCAGGTTACTTTCCACTGTTTCTCATGCCTCATGAAGCCTATTATTTTTTTGATAGAAAACCTTGGGCTGCTCAAACTGAAATAGGGCACTTATCCGATATAGACTACATTTGACATATAACAGAAAATGTATTCAAAAAATCTGAAAATATTTTTTAGAGAACATTATTTCGATAAACCCAAACTAAACAGCCGTAGAGCTGGACAACATTTTAATTTCTAGAAACATAAATAGCAGACATGAAAATTATGCTGCATGTTTTCCATTCCCAAGCTTTGTGTATTCAATTTAAATGAAAAAAATATTGATTAGTTTAGCTATATCCGTCCTCAAAACAATAGAAATGTATCAACAAAATAAGGTCTTAATCCATTCACATAGCCGATAGCTGACTATATGAAGGGGTTTCATGTCTTCATAAATCCAGTAGATATTCCCCAATTGAAACAAAGGGAATGTTATTCAGTATGCAATCCTCTAGTGATAGGAATCTAAAATATCCAGATGGTTATCTCTTCTTTGTTCAAGGTAAAAAAGGCAGTGTGCGTTCTGATTCTGTGGTGAACAGTGACGCCCTCTACAAAATGATCAAGCAATAAACTTTTAGCTCCCTTTATCTTTGGTTTGGGCGTTACAGTATGTCCTGTCAATTTTTTTTTAATATAATTTCTCAGGACTCAATTATACTTTATTTGTCTCATTTCAGACATACAGGTCCTGCTGAGACTTTAACCTTTTCATGGTGGCCAGCTGGAGTCCACACTCATTAAATCTAAGAAGTTGACTTGTCTCAGCGTGAGGGAGAAGGGGGCCCACTGGCCGCCGACCCTTAAATGTCAGCCAAACAAAACAGAGGGAGGCAGAGGTACACCTGACCCCTGCCACTGCTAATTATGAAGTGCTTAAAAAGGATGTCATGTAGCGAGGGTCATGTTTTTTCCCACTTAATTGCCGGTCGTGGTAGACATATATAGTGTGGGCAGTTGTTCTATGGTGGTGTCGTTAAATAGGTGTCGTACAAACATCAAATCCAGTCTCCATACGCTAAAAGGAAAGAGTAGCAAGCCCTGTTAGAAAACGTAGCACATAAGAGCACCCGTGTAAGTGTTGACTCTTATGACATGTTATAGTACATAGATAATGTAGTACGTTTGAACAGAGTTTTCTTACTTTAGCAATTGAGTGTACTGCACATTTTCTGAAAAGAAACATTGACTTATTTGACCTTGAGTGTCTCTCTCTCTCTCTCTCTTTCTCTCTCTCTCATTCCCATCCTGTCATTCTTGTAGCTGGACAGTGCCACGTCCCTGATCCAGGCGGCCAAGAACCTAATGAACGCAGTGGTGTTGACTGTCAAGGCCTCCTATGTGGCCTCCACCAAGTACCAGAAGGTGTACGGAACAGCGGCCGTCAACTCACCCGTGGTGTCTTGGCGCATGAAGGCCCCAGAGAAGAAGCCGCTGGTGAAAAGGGAGAAGCCCGAGGAGTGTCAGACACGTGTACGACGAGGATCCCAGAAGAAACACATCTCCCCTGTCCAGGCCCTCAGTGAGTTCAAGGCCATGGACTCCTTCTAAAAAAAAAAAAGTTCACGGATACCCAAGAAAAACAACAAAACATGACGATGACAACAACAAAAAAGAAGCTGAAGAAAACTTTTTACTTTGTGTTAACCCACCTCCGTTTGCCCTGTGTGTGCTTGGTGACACCTCAGGAGGAGTGCAGTACCTGCTAACCTGCCACACTACGGCTCCCATGAACTCTCTGGGCCTGATGGCCTATGGGCAGCCAGCACACGCCCAACACTATTTATTGTTCTTATTGTAGCTTAACGTGTGAGAGCCAAAATGTGACACTAACAGAACTACTTTTGAAAACAAGGGAGATTAAAAAAAAGATGAAACAGAACATATCAGAGGAGGAAGAGCAGCATTTTGACATAAAATTTGTGGCAGTCAATATTCTATCTATATCATTACTGTGCTACTGACTGGCTGCTTGTACACACATCTAACTGTCCGAATGGAAATCATGAATGGTTCAGTAGAGGAATTACTTTAAAGGGATCATATCAATGTTGGTATGCTCCCTCTTGATATTTTTTCAATTTGAATGTTAACCTGTAGTGCTAGGAATAACTTATGTTTAAGATACCTGGAAGTGTCGGCATCCAAGTAATTTGTTTCCTTGTTCCTGATGATATTGATGATAATAATCCATATGGTGTTTTCTTCAAAAGCACACTTATGGTCTATTGTATTGCCTTTTTAAAATCCATTTATTTAATGACATCACTAACTATGACAACCTTGGTTGGATGTTGTGTAGCGTATAATTATAGACATGGAGAGGTTTGACTAGTTGTGGTTTGCTCAGAGACTAGAACCCCTGCATACAGTACCTTTATATTCACCCTTCTCTAATAAATCCCTCAACTTGACCCTCAAAGTTGCATGCGTCTTTCTTAATGTTGCACTGCCATTTGCTGCACTCTGCAATAGCTCTCATTCTATATCTACTATAGGTGCAAAGTGATCAAAGTATTAGTGATGCCATGTCAAGGTCTGACTTAACCATCAGAGGTTGCTGTGCAAGTCCTACAGATGAAAAGATTCATGGAGAAAAAAAATCTATTAGTACTAAAAGCTTCTAAGAATAGCAATATTGATTTAGAATCACTGGTCAAGTCCCATTATTTCACTGAGACTTGGGATAATTGGTCTTAGGTCAGCACTATTATTGGTATATTTGTAATATTTCCACTAACAGTATACCAAACTCTCTGGTTTTCACTGCAAATAGATCATATCTAAGTTGTTTTTTGTCCTTTGTGTAAAACATTTGTTTTTCCTTAAAATGCAATTTGCCTGTAGGGTTCCTGTTCATCTAATGATCAGTTACAGCTTAATCCATTTCTCAAGACCTCAAAGTGTACTGCTGACCCTATGTTGAGTCATCTGAGCCAATATTGACCACTGAAGTCCTCGTCAATCTCTCTTAAGCCTGCTGAGTGGCTGAGGAAAGGGAACAAGGGAGGGGGAGAGAAGTAAGGGTTAGATAGCTGGGACTCAGCAGAGACCCAAAACATCACCAGTCAGCAGAGCAAGAAACGTCAAGATGTGCTGGGCCCGGGATGTAAACTTTTCGATCGCTTCAGTTTAGAGAAAGACTGCAGTGGATACTATAAATGTGTAGCAGTTGGTCTTTGCCAAACTTCAGATTTGGCTGCAACACCCTTCAATGCTAAGTGGTGCCATTGAATTGAATACTGTAGTTGAATGTTTTAGAGCCAGCACAATACATTCATCTTCAAAAGCAGTTATGTCAAGCCCCCAGCCATCGCATGCTCACGCTGAAAGCAGGGTTAAAGCAGGGTGAGCCGATCAATTGGTTACATAACACGACCTTGAACTCTTGGGGATTAAATCAAAGCATCAACAAGCATAATTGTCCCAATAACAGCTCATGGGACACATTTGTTAAATCAGTGGTTTAGCCACCAATAATGGAAAAAGCTCTTTCTGCTTCCACATGGCACTGCTAATGGCCATCATACAAAACATACATCAGGCATCCCTACATCACCAATGTACTAGTATGTGTTTGGGGAAAAGGGTCATGGGCGAGAAGTTTCTCCACAGTAAGTAGACTTACCGACAAGATTAAGTGGCTGTGACACACTATAATTTCTGAAGAAAGCGAACATATATACATAAAGTATGTATATATTATCTACAGAAACAGTAGGAGAAGAAAAAGGAAATGTCTTGAAGTAAGGTAACTTTGTGCCATTTTTTCATTTGGCTAGCAAACATTTATGGTCATTTAATGATAATGTGGTCAGAAAAGCATATCTTAAATAATAAAGTAGAAACAATTAGCTGGCACTGAAGATGAACTGAATTAATGTTACTCTGTAAAATGCATTTCTAAGAAAAGCTTACTAGTTACTCTAGGCTAATGATGTTATTACTATTATACTAACATGAGCCGATTCAGTAAAGACACAAATCATGAACAATACAGCTCTATAACTAGGATCCAATATTTATCCAAGTCCATTGTTTCTTGCAAGGTTGACAATGCAGTAGTGGCATCAGCAATGCTATTAAAATCTTACCCCAGTCACTGATGAGTCATTTCTTGAAAGATAATTGTTCAGTAAGGTAGACTGGAGCAAAAGGGCAACAACATGACATGACATGCCTGTTTGCTAAGTATACAGGCTACATTTATTTCTTTCAGGGGCAGCTGCAGCTATCTGTTCCTACAATAAACTCATTGAAACTGACAACCAACATACTTAGTTGTTATGCTAGTTACATTGTAATTGTCACTATGCCATGTGTGTCTAATTATCAGAGGACTTCAGTGATGAGGCCCTGGGACGGGCTGCATGACCAAGCTGTCGGGATATGCAGAGGTCGTGGACATTACACTGCACCGTACTGCCTCCAGTCTGATACCTGTAGAGTGGGAAAGACTTCTCAAGACTTCTCTCCTCAGGATCTTATTTTTTCATTTGTATATGCTTGGAATTTATTTGGTAATTGATTTAATTTTTGTGCAATAACATTTTTGTGTGATGTTTACTGTGTTCGGAATAAAAAGTCCTCTGAATTAGTGATAAAGTCATAGTGATAAAGGGAATGATAAAGTCAGACAATCCAAACAATACCATTTTACTATTTACAAAACAATCAGTATTCATAAAAACATATCCATCCCTCTGCCTTGCACATTCAGGCAGGCCCAACTGCAAACTCTGCTTCATCTCTTTGTTGTAATCAGGACATTTCCTTAAACAAAGCTGTGAAAACAAAACCAATTCGACTTTGTACCGTTTATTACTAGGGAGGTCAAAGTTCTGCCCGCAATGTAATCACAATGGGAGTTCCAAGCAGAGACACAAAACCAAATTGACATTTCAGCTCATTTTAACATATCCTTTAATAATGAAATGGGGGATATTAGAGAAAATACTGCAATTGAATCGAAAATTACATATGCTACAGTCCGATGGGACTTTGAATTCTACAGCAGGTTTTGAAGGGGAATGGCCCCAAAAAATGTTTGCACTTATTTCCTTTAAGAAAGTATTACTAAGACAAGGCATTTTGATTTGTACATTGGCATGTAATTAGAATGAAAGCTAACCTCTGCATCACATCAAGCTGATTGTCCGAAGTTGATAGGTCCAAGTTATACTGACAAAAATGGTGCAGTGTAGTTTTTTGAGTTGGCTACCTGAAAATACAGAGCCAACAACAAGATTTTTACAAGGTTTGAAATTACTGTGCATGATTTTTCTTCTGCATTTACTAAAGCATTTGGTACATTCACTATATGTACACTTTGGTTTATCCCTAATTGCCGACATTACTCAATAATTTGTGAACTCGCTATTGGTTTTAACAACAATTACATAATGGTACAGCTGACTGTTGGCTGAGCAGATCAGAAACTTAATTGTATCGTTAAGAAATTAAATCAAGAGCTGAGAACACTGTATGACAGCTCACTCAGGCTACCATGTCTATACTAACTCATTATTTTGAGATACTAACTCATTATTTTGAGAAAGATTCTCATTATAATGACTTAGAGGATCTTTTTTTTTTCATCACATTGGCGGAAATGGGCTTCCATACTATACCGTCATATGATTTGAAACTCCTCTTATTCATAAAATAGATTTTGGGTTCCCTGCTGATATTCTTTTTCTCTTCAGCCAAAGTAACCATGCTACTAGAAAACAACCAGCTAGCATGCTACAGACAACCAGAAGCTAACAAATCAGCATATCAATATTCTCAAGAATCAATATCTGCAACCATGCTACTAACAAATGGCCAGAGCAGTTGCGTTTGTACCAATACCAAACTCTCTGTCAGATAGCATGCTACAAACATAAGCTAACATGCCAACAAATCAACAAATCAATGTACCAGCAAACATGCTCCTAATAAACAGCCGTAGCAACCATGCTGTTAGCAAATGAAGTCAGCTAACATGCTACAAGCGCTAACAAGCCAACGTAAGAATTTATGGTAATAGTGATGCTGTTGTTTGACATTCTGTGTGTAAATAATTATTATTGTGTGTTTGTGTTTTTAATAATTCATCAAAACCCTAATTAACCAAAAAGCTAAAATATAACCAGCAACTTCTATTCAAATAGAAAGGTTAAACTTTTAGATATCAGGCATTTTTGTTTTTAATAAATTAATGAAAACACTGATGGCTTTATGTCAGTTTACGCTTCATTGTGGTGCTGCAGCACTAAGTAGCTCTGTGCTGCTCGATTGCTACAATAAATGTTATTATAGGGTGCATTTGGTTATTATTTCCTACCAAAACCACTTGAATGCGCAACAAGTCGATGTATTTAAGCATGACTGTTAAAGAGTGTAAGCCGAGAGGTGTATCTTAACCCTCCAAAACAAATGGCAGTCACAAAATAACAGTCCAAAAAAAATCCAAAAACCAAAGTGCAAAAAAGTCAGTGTCTAAATGGGAAAAGTATTTACATATATGTACAGCAAAGAAACATGGACCATATAGCACAATATAGCCAGTCGTGAGGACCCAGCAGAAACCATTCGACTACACCAGAAGAGGTGAATGACAGCCAACAATTCCAAACATGGTACTTGTAACAAAAAATGGAATGATTACACTGGTTCAAGTTTCAAGTTTCAAGTTTCAAGTTTATTGTCACATACTAGATACCAATGCAAACATCATTACCAGCAGTGAAATTCTTCTCCTCCAGGTCAACTCAACTTAGCACAGTAGTAAAAAAGTCAAATAAGTAAAAAAAAAAAAGGTAATAAGTAAATAAGTAAATAAATAAGTTTCAAACAGAATAAGGTGCAAAGAGTCATTAGGTTCCTGTGTCATTAGTGTTTAACTGTGGGGAGTTGGGAAAATTTAATGACTAGACCGGTAAGACATTGCAATGCGTGCACTCACTACAGTGGCAGGACTCTTTATGTATGTGAGTGTGTATAGGGAGTGCGTTTACCAAGTGCTGCCCACAGCTGGTGACAGCTTCTCTGTCACAATGACACATGTAGCCAAGCTGTTGTGGTTGTATTACAGTTGTTAAAATCATTCAGGAGTGTAAAATTATAAGTGTGGTATTCATTTTAATGGAGTGCTGTCAGTCTGAGTTCATCTTAGGGTGCCACTCTACTCTTCACTTGTTCCAGCTGATGAGTAGGTGTTTAAATGGGGCATCATTTTACAAATAACTGTCTGTTTGAGCATTTATCAAGAGTGTATTGTTATTATAGAAAATAGCATTGTCTTCACAAACAGTAGCTTTGCTTAAAAACAGCAAGCTAAAAATACTAATTCACCAAAAAACGAATGTTTGGCTAGCAAGTTCTCTATCAACTTGGATGATAACAGAAAGAAAATTTGTTTTTATATTTCCATTGAGAAAAGTCAGCACTGATATTTATCATTATTGTATTGTCCTCTTTATCATCTCCATTTTTTCTAGCAGACGTTCCAATGATGTAATTTTTTTTCTGGACAGTGTTTGTGGTGCATCTGCCATTCCTGCTGGACCAGCTTGAATTCTGAGCTAGTCAGAGCTGCTCTAACAAGCTCTGACCGGCTGGACAGAGCTGGTAGATCAGTTTGGTAAATCTGAAGCTGGTTGACCAGCTTGGAACAGCCGGCCAGAGCTAGACGACCAGCTGACCACTTGGACCAAGCTGGTCATCTAGCTCTGACCAGCTCTAACCAGTTTGAGCTGGTAGACCAGTTCGGGACAGCGGTCAGAGTTGGTCAACCAGCGTGGTTACTAAACTGGTTACTAAAGTGAGTCCGTTGCAAGGCTGGAGCTAATGAAGTAAATCAAGACCAATATGGCATTTAGGCATTCAGTTTACTGTGGCTTTAAATGATCTGGAAACTGGGTCATTGCAGCAGCAAACATGATACAGCAAAGAAAATTAATATTTAGTATATAAATAAAAATTAGGGGTTATATAAACATACACAACTGACAGTCATGTTAAGTAGAATGTATGAATGAAAAGTATGGAGGGTTAGTGAGAAAAAGAAAAAATGCAGAATATGTACAATATGAAAAAACACCAGACCAAAAATTAAATATCAAAAGCATTAAATATATGCAGTATGAAATCAGTGGAACAATTATTTAAAAAAAAACATTACTGTATATATGTAATATTTACATATATCTGATTTCATGATATTCCCATATCCTTCTCATATGTTTGTACACCTTGTCTATATATTCACTTTTTGGATATGTGCATTGCTAGCTGTCCCGTTATCAAAACTAGATCGAGGTACCATATGTAAAGATGCAAAGAGCATCTGTATCATTGTCTTTTCTAAACATCACGATCATTATCAGAACATGTTCATGGGTCGAAGTAACATATATAGAGGAAATGTGTCGACTCATGCAGATGACCTATGGCAACTATCTTCTCACTTGGGTGGCATTGATGGACAGGCTGGGGAGAGGGCCAGGGGGGCATGATATTAATGCCTATTTTCCATTAGCGTGGGTATGGCTAGAACCCAAGCTGTGTGCACCCGTGTTCAGAAGACGGGTTGCGGGCACGGTCCTAATTGCATTTCCATTACTTTGGACAAACACGGGTGAAGGCTTTCGTACATTAGTGGGGAAAGGGGACGATTTTCCTCTATCCATTCACTCACTGCATGGCGGAACGTGTCTTAGGCTATGTCTACACTAAGCTGTTTAAACTTGAAAACACTGTTTTATGTACCTACCTACCTACTTACCTTTGTGGCGTTTTCGGAAAGCTCCGTTTTTGGGGTTCAAAAACACTGGCGTAGTGTGGACGGACAGCCAAAACAGAGAAATAAGGATGCGTTATCAAATTTAAACGGCTTAGTGTGGCTGTAGCCTCTTCACACTTTGGTGCTGGTAGCAAGGAGTGCCAGAGTATCTCGGGTGCACCCGTGTTGACCCCTGCTGCGAGTTTGTTAACGGCGCGGGTCCACCCAGCTGCGCTTATGGAAAAGGGGCATTATTGTCTCCTGGTGTGATGGACAGTCTGGGGCCATGGTGTTGACCTTTGGAGTGATGGGCATGGTGTAGTCAGTCACATTCTTGTCAGTAAAGGAGGGGATGAGTGAGTGAGTGAGTGAGGGGTGGGTGGTGGTAATGGGGTCCCATTAGGCCTGCATGCTGAGCCAGGTGGTGGTGGGAACTGATCTGGGGTCCCCCAAATTTGACTTGTTTGCACTGTTCTGATTCCCCTCTGCCATTTGGCACAGCTATAGCCAGTGATCCTTTCTCATCCCACTCCACAGTTTGTTCTGAGTTTTCCCCCTTTGTAATCCAGGGTTTTTAATCCAACTGTTTTTGTGGGAATGGTAGTGTTCACACCTTGCAATCAGTAAAGCAATGGAATGGAAACATGGTTGCTGCTTACAAAAAGTTATAGTTATAAAACTCACCATAAGGTAAATAAATGGATAAATAATATTCACAAATCTACTCAAAGGTTCTCAAATGTTCAAACATGTTCAGATCTGAACACGTTCCTTTGAGCAGTGACTATTTCACCAGCAGTTGAGAATACCCTTTATGCTGCCGTGCTGCTTAGCCAATTGTGGGCATCCTTCTTTTATATAGGTTATCCATCGCACCAGTGGGTCCTCAGTCAGTGGTAGATGTGGAGCTTTTTGAAATTGTCTAACCTCCTCTTCAACTTTGGAGGTTGCAGAAACCATTTGAACTTTGACACAGCTGAAAGTCTGCCCAAGTAGGTCAGTGCAGAGGAGTCCCTCTTCCATTTAGGCGATGGGATTCCCTCTTCCATTTTGGTGATGGGGCAAGGGCATAGGCGCTGACTATGTGGGCACCCACGGACAAATTGTATTGTGGTTATAGTTTGATATGGGTGATTACTGCGGTCAAGTGAGCCGCCCTTTAAATTTTCTTGCAGTACCGTACAGTATTTTTCATTTAGAGGGCGTCGCTCTGACCTCATTAAGATGGCGTCGCTCCACGGTCTTTGGCTCAACGCTGCATCTTTACCATAATTACCAAGTAGATGTAGATGCGCAACATTAACCACAATGGGTGAACTTGATTGGATGAAACACATGAAGTACGTGAGATTAATGTACTTTTATTCACGTAAAAAAACATTTAGTAGCTCTGTTAGTAGTCAATGTTTTTACAGCACACCCCGGTAATAAATTATTTATTTATTTATTTATTTATTTATGGGCGCCAGGTTTTTGTCACCAGGTTCAGGTTCCTTGCGTTCCTCTCCATCCGCTTCATCAGTGTAGTTGTCCTGCTCTGCATCTCTGAAGAAATGTACAGGGTGTTCTTCTCCTCCACAGTGTACACAGTGTACCTCTTCAGTAGATTTTGGTGGATACTAGTATACACAAAGCCCTTGTAAGAGCCATGATATTAAAACAATGTACAACAGAAGCCATACTTCACAACCAATAGCTTCATTAAAAAATGAGATGAAAGGTGCAAGTACAACAGTGGAATTAAACATATACTTATTATAGTGTATCTAAAATAAATAATAAAACTTGGAAGATAAAAGGAGAGCATTGAAGGCAGGCTGCTGCTTGAGAAATGTGCTGAAGGCCCTGCA
The DNA here is from genome assembly GCA_900660455.1 of Gephyroberyx darwinii. Lineage (NCBI taxonomy): Eukaryota > Metazoa > Chordata > Actinopteri > Trachichthyiformes > Trachichthyidae > Gephyroberyx > Gephyroberyx darwinii. Next base: position 52,018 of record CABFOQ010054159.1, read on the forward strand.
TGATCTGGTTTCTCTCCTAGGCCTGCACTGCTAAGGTGCTCCTAGGCAGAAGTCGGTGATCCGCTTCACTCTTTCAAGAAGCCGAGCAACACCAGCCATGATTGCTGTGATGTGAGATTCATGGGAAAAACACCAGATAAAACAAGGATCAGCCATGGCCAGATTTTGTACATTGTTAGTCATGAGTCTCAGCAGCCTGTTGCACCAGTTAACCATAAGTTCAAACGTAGGCTAGCTTAAAAACAAATTCTCACTGAGCCCGAGTTTAAGCATCACTAAAATTTTAATGGTTGTAATAAAATAAAATAATTCCACCCTATTAGTGATAGGGGGAATTGTATTAGACCAAACTACATAGCGTTCACCCTGTTAAAATGAAGTTACATCACTTGATGTCATTATTGTTATCTGTGTTAGTTACATCTAGATTTATGTCTGTAGTTGTAGTGTAGTGGAGTGTAGTGATGTTAAATTAGCTAGGTTTGTCCTCTTTTTCTCTTGCTATTGTGTAAATTAGCAAATGTTGATTTAGGCTACCGTTAATTGTGGCGGAGGAAAATGATTTTGACTCACAGACACAATTTTAGTGTCAAAATATTTTGAATGTAACATTTAGAATAGATTTTACACTCTTAATTTAAGATCGAGTGTATGTTCAGCTGGTGCAACAGCTGCAGGTCTTTTTCTTTAATCTTCCACTACCTTGTAGACCTCTGCAACAATTCCCTTGCATCACCCTGGTTTGGAGAACCAGGGTGTATTTTTGATCTTGTATAGCCATTCATCTGTGATGTGATAGATCGATAGGAAGATACTTTATTGATCCCCGGGGGGGAATTCTGGGGTTGCAGCAGCATAACAGTATCACAAAAAACAGAATCTACAAAATACAAAGGCCTAAATACTAAATACTAAAATACTAGATGACAGAACTAGGATGCACAGCGGATGGATGGCATACACTTGGCAAGTACTTGTAGGACCCGACCAGTCCACAGTCCACCACCATCTCCTTTGTTTTGGTGACGTTGAGCTGTAGGTGGTTCTGCTCGCACCACACTACAAAGTCCTCCACCAGGCCTCTGTACTCCTGTCCTCCTCTGATGCACCCCACGATTGCAGCATCGTTGGAGTACTTCTGCAGATGGCATGTTTCAGAGCTGAACCTGAAGTCAGAGGTGTAGAGGGTGAACAGGAAGGGGGACAGGACAGTTCCCTGTCGGGCCCCTGTGTTGCTGCCTGATCTGACACACAGCTCCGTAGTCACACAAAAAAGAGCTGTATGTTCCCTTAACATTTGCATAAAGCAGTAGTGAACCATGACTGTTGGACCTAGGCCCTCCGTGGAATGAAAAATCATATGGTACAGGCTGAAACCTGGGAAATGCTTAACAATTCCATGAGCAGCAAACTTCTTAACAATATTGCAAACTGTGGAGACAGGAATACCAAGGTCTCTAGAGATGTTCAGCACACAAAGTAAACAAAAATAAAGGTAGCTATTACAAGCAGCTATAATTAAAAACATAAAAACACATGACCCACCATTTCATGATTATTTGAAAGCAAAGTCCATCCAATTCAGAAACCCCCCACTCCTGACAGTGTCGAACAACAGACAGTCCCAGCAGTAGAGTCTACAATTTTGTAATCAAACTGCCACACGCACTGCAAGTCAGATTTTAATGCTGTCAATCCAACCCATGTGAAAAATTCCCATGGGAAGGTTCCTATGGGATTCCCATTATGAATTGGCATCCATGAAATGTGATTATATGGCAACATCTTTTAATTTGTATATCATGGGTATTTTGATAGAGGAAGGATCCAAACCCTTGAATTTGTCCTTGACATATGCTGAAAAAGAAATAGAATAATATAAAAAACATACACATAGATACACATAGATACACATAATGATGAAAAACATTTTTGTATTCAAGATGTATTCTATGTAAGATTGGTCCCCTGCAGGTGCAAAAATGAATAAGGAATCTGAAACAAAACAAAGACAGAACCTGTCTCAACTACCCATGGAGACACCATTAACTCTAGTGGGGTTCCCATGGTGTATTTCCATAAGGGAAAATGCAACTCTGATTCAGTTAAGTTGCCTTGGCCTTCACTGAACTTAGAGGGCTAAGCCAATTGCTGCACTAGCTTACATCCCCAACACAAACTAAATTGATGGGAGTGAATTCAATATAATTTTATTAGTACAATTTTGCAGAAATATATAAATGCATAAATCTCATAACTTCTTTGGCTGTCACTGAGGACCTAGAGGGCCCTGACATTTCCCCACTGGCATACAGCAAGTACATGGTCTAATTATCCCTTGATTTACATTTCACGTACCAGGTGAACTTGGTCAGAAACACATGGTTGAAGCCTCTGGAGACTACCGTGAATGCACTGTAATGTTGTGTCTGTAATCCTGCAACAACAGAGTGCATAACATCACTCACTGCACACGGTCAGCCAAGGGCAAAACATAACAACAGTAGTAACTCACAATTGATATATTCACACCTATTAGCATCATTACAGTATCTTTAAGTGCTGTAATCCAATTGTTGCATTTTTACATGTATCCCCTTTGACTCAACAGTAGGCAAACCATGAAACAGCCATCAGCTGAAGCGATGTGAAGGTTTGGTTTGTGTAAGAGATTTAATGAGCGTTGGCCAGTTAATTTATTAAATTGTATCAAAACCACCATACTTCACCAGAATTTTATCATAACCTATCAAAGGCTTCAGCAGTGGTCAGAAAGGTGGGAAAAATGATGTGTCCTAACAATGAGGGAAAAAAATGCAAAAGTACGAAGAACGTAATCTGTACGTTATCTGTACCACCTGTACCTCTAAACCAAGGGCAGAAGCTGGGAGGTGTGGTAATGAGTGTTACTACTGCTTCCCAGTGGTATGAGAGAGGTGCAGCCATATAGGCTGAATCAGAAGAAATGAACCCTCTAATACTTATGGATTAGGATTGCATGACTTGTAACTGATAACAAAACCTTTGATCCCTTATTCAGGAGATAAACTGATATTTTTAGTTTACATTTTCACCAGATGGCACCTTAATGAGCCAAAGCTGTCACTGTTTAAATTACACAGAGCAAGGGATATAGTGACAGAGTAAAAGTCCCTTTGCAAATTCAATCAAGGTCGTAATAAAGTGGTCAACAGTCCCCCAAAATGTCTGGAGAAAGTCTGATTTATAGCTGTCTGTAATGAAATGGGGAAAGATTGAGTGACCTCAACTAAGCCTGACCTTCAGCCAATCAGAAGGAGAATTCTATCACACACCAGGGATATGGAAGAGTTATTTCCCTCTAATCGTCATGTCCAACTATAATCATCCTTAAAACTATTAACTTTATACCATTAACATTAGCTTTCAAAGAAATTGGACATTCAGGGGCCTCATTTACTACAGTCCATATTTACCCATCAGGAGGGGTGTGTTTTCACAGAGGTTACATAGTGTATTACATAGCAGTGTTTGACTGGCCAGCGGCTTTTTATGAGCTCTTATACTATAATTGTAAAAGACAAAAAAACACTGATGTAAATCAATTTAAAATATGTAACCACTTGTGTTAATGTTACACCCATCAAATAGGGAGAGTTAATCTGGTACAGGCAAGCATTTACATGCTCAAAGTCATAGTCACATGCATGGTATGTCTGATGAAAATCTTAGTAACCATTCAAACATCATGCCATTAAAAAGTGTTTTTAATTTCATTGTTTCATTGCAACTGAGGTTACTCAAATATAGCTGTGTGTAATTATCCATCCATCCATTTTCCATACCCGCTTATTCCTATTCGGGATCACGGGGAGGCTGGAGCCTATCCCAGCATGCAGTGGAAGGTAAGAAAACACCCTGGACACGCCAGTCCTTCACAGGGTGAACACATAGACAGACTAACACAGATAGACATTCAAGCACATTCACACACACACATTCACACCTATGGACAATATAGAGTCTCCAATTCATCTGACTTGCATGTCTTTGGATCGTGGCAGGAAACCAGAGCACCCACACAAACAGGAGGAGAACATGCAAACTCCACACAAAAAGGACATAGCATCTCAAATTTGTAGAATGTCCACCGGTCAAAACCATTGCCACCTCCTTCACGCTCACAGAATGCGGTTATAGCAGTGTAGTTGAACACATCAAAGTGGTTATGTTTCAAGGACAATTGCTCCCTGAATTTATCTTATATCTGTGACACCAACTGACCACAATGCAATAGAAAAAAAACACCCTATAAACATTTGTGCTTATTTGAGCAGTGTGCAGCAGATTTTTTGTGTATTCTTTTCCCCACATATGGAGCTATCCAGGTGTGCTAGGTATCATCCCAAAAAAGCAGACCTATTAGGATTTACTCATTGCTGTCCCAGTAAAACGAGCATTGCCAAGCCTAAAAGCTAATTCTCAGTCAGTTTTCACAGCAGGCTACTGTCACATTAGCCAGTGCCTAATTCTGTCTAAGTGAATAATGACTACGGCTCTACATAGTGACACCTCCACCACAAGGTCAGTCCAGGGCATTGCCAGCCTCACACAGAGCAACTGAGTCAGGCCCACTTGCACCACAGCGCCCACAGCAGGAGTGATCACCAACTCCAATAAATCAACGTGCAGGTACGAAATAAGCACTCTATTTCTTTCTTTCTTTCGTTCTCTCTCTCTCTCTCTCTCTCTCTCTCTCTCTCTCTCTCTCATTTCAAAGGCATGCTAGTCAGGTGGACTGGACACCGAACTGCTAATAGGTATGAGTGTGAGTGTCTGTCTTTCTGTGGTGGACATGCGGTGGACTGGCAACCTGTCCAGGGTGTTTACCTTCTTTCAGCCCAATGTATGCTGGGAGAGGCTCCAGCCCCTGTGACCCTGAAAAGGATTAAGCAAGTACAGAGAATGAATGCAATGCATTGCACACAAACACTGGGCTAACACTCCATGGTTCATCTTTCACCTTCCTGGAGTTTCTTTTTTCAGGAATAGCAAAACTGATCTCTGGTTCACTTGAAGATAATCCACATGAGGAAATTCAGACAATGGAGCTATAGTATTGATAGCAAGGATCTAGAGTACTAATTTTCTTCTTGTTCATGCTTTTATAATTCCATTCCAATTGCCCTTATAATAGCATAGTGCGGTGTTGTGAGAGCTTGGAGTAGCATACCAAGGTGTTCTTATAACCATTAAAATGTTCGACTGCCCATTAAATGCGTCTGTACCTTGCTGTAAGTAGCGCTATCCATCACTATTATGACCGGAATATTCTCAGTACATGGTCCCAGAGAGCCCATGGACGCTCACTTTAGGCTGAACACAGAAATATGGTCTTCTTAATGCCATGTCTTAGCAATGAACAAGGCAAAGTAACAGGAATAAATGAACAGTCATGGCTCATCTATTTGCGGGAGTACTGAAATTTCTGGGGGGAAAAAAAAATATTGAAATATTGATCTTGACAAAACATATGCATTTTCTTCATTGCACTTCTCCAATGTTGTTTCTATGTAACATATTCTGCTGAAAATCACTGCTAAATAGTCATGTGTTCAAATTTTGTAACATTTGCCCACCACTTGGGTAATGATCTCAGATATGGTCTTTGCCCGGAAGCAGCTAGGCCATGTCTTGGTGTGACTCAATTGAAGAGGACTTCGACCACAGAAATGTTTCTGATCAAAGAGCACACACTGGGACCGCTACATAGGAGATAGAGACAGAGTTATGATGAGGTGCCTAGAGCGAAACATTGTACCACGGTGTCTGGTCTGGATTGTCACAAGCTCACAGTAGCACCCACATGCCATAGCCCCAACTTCCACACAAAGAGAAGATAATTAATGACATTCATAACATATTACCAATTTCATATTAGAGTATTAGAATTATAAATGTGATATATGTTATTTTCACTCAGTATAATTCTTTTAAATTTAACTGTATCTTAATAAGTAGCTACTCACTCTGATTTACACATAAGAGCAAATTAAGGCTAAGTGTTTTGCCTTCTTAAAGCCTGATGTGGAAGTAGTAAAGTGCTTTGTGAGAGAGACAATTTTAAAAATGTTGCGAGCAATATCTCCATAATGATATGATTTTGTCGAAACTGGTCATGGCTGATATGCCAGACCACAACTTCCAGCTAATCTATACCAAATGTTATTATAACAGTGTGTTGATGAGAGCCAGTCAAATCTGCTCAATGAGTGGGGAAGAGCCCTCCCTGTTCAGTTTTATTGTGGTGCTCTCTTTCTGGTCCCAGATGTGAAAGAAATTAGCTCTTCGTTTCAACAACAGGCACTTGGTGGAAGTGAGGCTTTTAAGTTTGGAAATGACTTAATGGAACGCTAAAAGAAGACCGCAATTAAAAATATGGCATCTAAATTGAAGCATTTTCTTCATAAGCCAACACCAGGTATGTCCTCTTCATGGCCATGCATATAAATTACAATTTCTCTCTGTTCATATTAACTCTACAGCTGTAGGGTACTCAGAGGATTTCATCACCAGTTGAAGAACCCTCATTTTGTCCCTGATTCTCTCTGAATATCAAAGTCAAATGTATAGAATATGATGGACAATGACTGGCTTTGAAGTCTATGGTATTGATAGAACAGGCTCCCGATCACAGTGGGGTTTTCACGTGTCCAGCCAAGTGATTCTGACAGGAGGAGGAATGAGGCGGCCAGCCCAGCACACCGGCACTAACCGTTTCAAAATGGAGCTTTTCATCTTGCCGACAGGCGCTGAGACATATCACTCAGGGCTCAATGGTAGTAGACAGCTTTGTGCAGAAGACCAAAGGCCAGCCATGACAATGCTTAAAATCCACAGGCCCACGCAATATACTTAATCTCTGAATTTGAAGGCCTGAAGCTCATAATGAATGCACACACACACACATAAACACATGTACATACATTCTCAGTCTCTTGGAAAGAAAAAATAAAATAAAGACTCCATGCACATCTATATACTACGTATTTTCTTTTTGCAGACAGTTCGTTTGTCTAAAGTGCAAAGGGAACCGAGTATTCATTACATTATATTACAGTCATTTAGCAGACGCTTTTATCCAAAGTGACTTACAATAAGTGCATTCAACATAGTTGGCAAGAGAACTACTAGTCACCAGAAATCGTGAGTGCATTTCTTTCCTAAACAAGCATCTAAGAGCAGAACCAGTGCTAAGATAAAAGTGCAATAAGTTATCTACCTACTTTTTATTTAAACAAATGAGACAAATAAGTGAAGACAAATAAGCAAGTGCTAAGAGCAAGGGTCAGGGTAGTGTTTCTTGAAGAGGTGGGTTTTCAGCCTGCGGCGAAAGATGGGCAGCGACTCTGC
>CABFOQ010054159.1:59429-71295 GCA_900660455.1 Gephyroberyx darwinii
TGTCCTGACATCAGTCGGGAGTTCATTCCACCACTGTGGGGCCAGGACAGAGAAGAGCCATAACTGTGTAGATCGGCCGCCGGGGCCTCGAGGTAGCAACAGAGACCTCAATTTGTATCATTGAATCTATTAATTTTAGCACATAAATGGTTTGCTTAGCAATTTGCTTGCTACTGCCAGTTTTATTGCAGAGAGACAGAGATCAGTACACAAACGGCCAATCCCAGTTCTTATTTTTACCCCTTTTTCGAGTGCCCCTCGCTTTTCGACTTGCCCCTCGGAACAGAGTTAGGGGTAGTGGTTGGAATATTCCCCTATGAAATGGGACAACCCTTCAGGACCCTGATACGTCATCAGTAGTCATCGATGCCGTTTACGTGAACAGACGCGATGAGTTTGTTGCGGGACATTACTATGGCAATAATGGTATTATCACAATGACATTTGCCATTTCTGATGGAGATAGAAAAGCATGGACACTCGTGATTCGTTCACAACTTATAAGTTTCACGCTATCAATCCATCAAACAAGTCATCAAATAAAAAAGAACATGCTTCATTACCAGGCCACCTCATGACAGAATAACGTTAGCGGTGCTCTGTAGGCTAGCAACCCATGCTCCTACCCTGCCAGTCTGCACTGATATTAGAGGAGCGGTAACAAAGGGCAGCAACATCGCTGCTGGACTTTAGTTATATTTTGAACGTCATATGCCATGATAGGGGGGAAATGCAACATGGAAATATGTCAAAATGCGGGACTGTCATGCATAAATCAGCCTTAAAACAATGTTGTAACGTTAGCTAGCTAGCTAGAGACATCAGCATACTAGCAATTTTTTGTTATGCTTGTTATAAAGAAATGGTCTATAATACATTGAAACAACATTAAACTAAGATAATACGATGGTTATCACAATTTTTAAATCTTTATTAATGAAGAAAATATTACATTTGTGCCTTCCTTTTGTTGCTTGTGCAGTGTTTGCCATCATCTTGCCGATGATTGCCGGAGATTTCTCATAACACTTGGTTTTGAGTGTGCCTCTGAAAAACCTCCAACTTCCATGTAGCCCTAACACTTCGCCCTACTCCTCTATCCCAACAAGAATCAGAACACCCTACCCCTACACGTGAACATGCAAAACAGAGGGGTAGGGCTAAGTGGTAGGGGCAAGGGGTGTATTGGGATTGTGCCAAAGACTTGGAACAAACATATCAATGCCACGGCTAAGGGGATGCAGTACCTCAATTTGGCCACTGAAAGAATTATGCCCTTTGGAATCCAGTTCTCCATGTTCATATGTTTTTTTGGGGCAGGCTTTCCACCTACACAAGTAGGCAAGACCCCCTGCCAACTTCCAATAACCCTGTCTAAAACAGTTTGTTACACACACAGAGACACAGAAAGTCTTGTGTGTGTTCTCCCTAAACTAGGAAAAATAAATCACTGGCATCCCCTGTGTAATTAGATATTAGGTTTCTGCCTCTGAGAGCAGGGAGCTAGGTGCTGGCAGTGGGATCCAATGATTTCCAATTTGGAGTCAAATTGGAGCCCATAGAAAGTCAAATGGTTGGTTACATTTTTCATTTGTGTGTGATTGTTGGTTCTCATCAGGGAACAATACTTGATGTCTATATTTACATGCTGTACATTTTGCTGAATGCTCTCCCATGAGTAGGAATGTAATGATACATTCAGCTCATGGTTCGGTTTGATACATAATACTGGGTTGATATGATATTTTGAGGAAAATCTGAATTAAAACAAAGCTCTGGTGCCTGCAGTTTGGTCTGTTGCCTCAGCTAATCTGACCCTTGACAGTATACACAATATATTCTAGGTGGAGACGTTAGAGAGGCTAGTTAGCTTGTATGTTAGGAAATGACTTGGAATCCCACGGTGCCTTAGTAGTGTAGCTTTGTAGGGGAAATACATCATGCCTATATCTAGCCTAGCAGAGGAATTTAAGATGAGAGATGACGCTGATGGAGTCGAAAGGCCTAACAGGAGTGCAGCGCCTACAGTTTCAACGGGGCAAAAATGGAATCCAAAAGAAGCAGTTCAGCAGGCACAGTCAGGCTCAGGGCAACCCTTATGGATTAAGGCAACTCCATCAGGGAGAAGAAACATGATTTTGATGATTGTGGCCCAAATTAAGCAGCAGGAGGAAGCAGCAAGGTGTGCTAAAGCTGTCTCTCAGGCGAAACAGGGTCAGCGGATGAATTGGGAAACTGTAGAGAGGAATAAACTTGGCTGAAGAGAGTTGTGTGGTATCGAGGCGAAACGATTTATATTCATTATAGTTGCAACTATATTTTGTTGGGATGAAAAAATGAGTCTGTCCCAAGGATGATACACCTGGTGACATAATTGTGTGTTCAGGTGACTAGCAGCTAATGAGAGCTGGCAGGAAGGAAGATAGTTGGTTTTGTATGTGAGGGAGAAAAGATTGAGTAAAGAATCTAGACAGGCATATTGTAGACCAGCTAAGGGTGGGTAGAGATTGGAAAATGGCAGTAGATTTGGGTAAGAAGTTGATAATTCTACAGGGAGTACTAACTCAAAGCCAGACTAATCCAATCCAATCTCAAACCGCACCCTCACTCCAGGACTGAGCCCTTGCAGACTTGAGAGACGTATATCCAGGGGTCCGTAAGTATATCATCATGGATTGATTGAGTATAAAAGGGGCATGTTGGGGCATGGCATGTTGCCAGGGTACAGGGACGCATTATCCAGGGATGAAGGGATGCCTTGCGCTCTCTATTGTTTAAACAATGTGAAACACTATTCTGGATTTCATTTCTTATTTGTTAGAGCGCAGCAGAAATTGCGAACACATTTTAAACTCCACAATGCATATCGTCAAATTTTGTATGGTCAAATTTTGTGTAACAAACATTTGTTACATCCCTACCTTTGAGCTACCACTATAAGGATTAGGCCTGTATGTGCCGTTCATGTTTGAATGATTACTGTATGAGCCAGGAGGCTGATTTCACCTGAACTAGTTAAGTATCATCAAACTGGTAGGTTCTAATCATTTTAATACCATGTCAAATGTGTCGGATCCAGCTAGCAGTGATTTTTCTTTGTTATTTTTTACCATGCAACCATTCTAAATTATCTATGGTCAAATTTATAAGGGATAGAACTGTTGCCTAATGGAAATTAGGCCTTAAAGAACTGACATAGAAACCACAGAATAATCATTCCCCTGCAGATCTGTCTATGCAAATAATGATAGTGATAAAAGCTCAAATACAAATTCTACAATCCCATTATGTTGGGAAAATCAACCGCATAAAGATAAATAGAACATTTCAGTTCAATGTAACTCTCAAGGATAAAGCAACATTACATTAAAAGGTTACAAAGAAGCCTTTGAAATCAGGCATCTTTAATCCATCCACTAGCATTGTGTCCATTCTCCTGCAGTACTGCCGCCCTCCCTCATCCCTCCTTCATCTCTCTAGCCTGGGGAGCCTGCCATGTCTCCAGAGGCCTCCACTTCAGAACAAAAACGGCATTAATGAACTCTTTAGTCTACTCACATGCCTTCAGGAAAAGCACTGAACAAAAAATACCTCTCTAATGTGTTTTTTCTCTTCATTTTCTAAAGCGATAGGAGTCAATCCCAAGTCACTAATTTCTGGCAATGATGGGACAGATTTTGACTGCATTATCCCCATAGAGTTGAGGATATGGGTAGGCACAGACAGTAGGATCAGTCTGCTTTGACAGTCAGATAGAGAGAATGGCAGGACTTGAATGAGCTTGAGGGCACCGCACTCTGGATTCTCTTTATAGCTCTGCCATCCCGTGGAAAAAGGAATTTTGAATGCGGCTCCTAAATATTTAATACACAACTTGTTTCACAGATGTTTCTCCAGACATTTTCTGCCTCATAAAACAGGTTATATTATTTTTTAATAAGCCAACATCTCCTGTTGTTATGAGGATAGGCTGTGAGGCCCATCAGGGTTGCTTTGATGTGAACATTGACAGATACATGCCTAAGCCAGAATGACAGGGCAAAGGGATGCAAACACAATGCTTACATGAAACTTTGTGTGTGTGTGGTAACAAATGATGCAGATAATAAGGGAAAAGTTACTACAATCACTTGAGTTCATACAAAAACTTCAATTTTCATCAATAAGGTTATACATCTGCACTGCTAAAAATGGACTTCTAAGGTAATCCAAAATATTAATTTGATGGAATGTAAATCCTTAACTCATCAGAGCTCATTTGGGGAATACATAGTGTATTCCATATTCTGGAAAAACAAAACCTTGAACAACATGCAGTGTGGCGAATATGTTTCTCTGTTGGGCAGTGTTTCACGGATGCCTTTCAACAAAGAAACAAGCAGCAGGGGCTAGCCAGAATCATCTTTTTCTCTCCAAGTTTGTAGGGTGATCAGATGTCCAGATTTAGGCCGGACAGTTGAGTTTTTGAGTCCGTCCTCCATCTGCCTTGCCAGATGACAATTTGTGAGGAATTTGAAACAAATTATAACTAACTTGAAAATATAGTTAGGCCAAGTTCATATATATCACGATATTGAGCATAATTTGATCAGTCATTATTTTAGATAGCAGCGCTAAGCAGTGTAGCCTTTTTCATTGTAAAATTATTACAATCATTAAACAATGAAAATATTAAAATGTTTATGAAGAAAAGTGTGATCAAAAAGAAATATAGGTATAGGTGATCATCTTTGGTCTTCATCTTTTCTAAAATTCAACTAGCCTTGGTATTGTCTTGAATTTCGCTGAGGTATATTTCACTACAGCCTTGATGCAACGTATGCTCTGAAGTTTGATAATACACAAGGTGTTATTTCACCTTGATCTGCGCTATGTTTCAACTTAGTGAGTTTTAATGTTTAGGCTTACTGACTGTAGTTTGAAGTTCTCTAACTTAAAAACTTGAAATTCTAAACTTAAAAAACATAAATGCACTCAACACAAGTTGTTTGGACCAACATGTAAGAGGATTTTTTTGAGTAAAATATTGTACTTGGGAAGAAAACCTATAATTCCATAAATAACTAAAGCCACCACACAAAAGAGCATATGTGCAGCAAAAAGAAAACCTTTCATCACCTTGTCAAAGCTGCAGTCATGGGTTTCTGGGTTTCTACCCCAGTGTCTATTCTTTGCATCTAACGCTTAAATCCCATAATACTGCCTAAAAGACTGGCTGCTTGCAATGAATAGGCCTACAATATATTTTTCTGCTTTTGCGCATTGGCCAATTTCAACAACCTTTACTAGGCGGCAATTCCTCTCACCCAGCTTGGGGAAGTCTTTGAGGACCACCTTTGAAAGTGTTGGAGGTTTATCATAAGCCTTTTAGCAGAGTGGAGTCATGCTGAGCTGTGAAAGTGTTGCAGGAGAGCATAACAGGTCTGGCAGTACAGCAGCATCCAAAGCTCTGCAATAGGTTTGATCGCTCTGAATCGCCTTTGCTACTGCATTACGAGTGCCCCGTGCATTTTCAGTGAAAGAGTCTGCAGACTGGGGGAAGAAGAGCAGGGCAGGCAGCATTTCAGTTTTCTCACTCAATTTCAGGATCTCGTCTTATAGTAGCATGACACTGAGAACAAAAACCAGCAATGCCAAAAGCAGGGGCTTCATTTACAAATTGGTCATGAAATTCATTCTCAATTTGATTTTGAGATTATTTTCCAAATTGTATATACCTGATCTATAGAAGAAAAATACTATGACGGATCAAACCTAAACACTTGTATTCAGTCTGTAAAGCAAGTGCCTCAGGTAGTGTAAGTACCTCAGGAATTGTATATATACGAACAAGCTTCAGTTCCCCCCACTATAAATGTTGAGTGCTGCACACAAATCAATGTTAGCCTTGTATCATTACATATCAACTCGTACATGCATCTGCACACAAGACAAGAGCTGGAGTAGTAATTTCAGGTCTTAATAAATAATACTGATATGATTCTGACACTGATATGCTTTCTACCTAAGATCAAATTTCCTAAAATTGCTCTTGTTATAAAAAGTCCCTAGATCTTGATTTGTTCCTGTGCAAATCAAGCCTCAGAGTGCTGTATACAGGAAGCTCCTTTATGCCACAGTGTGATTGATATTTGGGCTTGAATGTTGTTGAATACCGTGTAACTATTATACCCAGCCCACTCTGGCACAATTGGCCCACAGCTTGAGATGTATTCTACTGCTGAATTACGAAGAATTGTTTGACCAACAAAAGGTGACAGTGGGATAAGGGATGTATCCTGTTACTTAGATCAAATGAATTAAGCTTAATTAAGTCAATGACCCCATGTAATAAGATAGAAAGCTGCTGTGTTATTGGGGCAATGTATGTATCTGCTACTGTATACTGTAATGAGGGCAAAGCATGTATTTAATTTTGTGTGTTAATTTCTCTTGTTGTGGGTGTGACCTTTTATATTCAAAGATGTGTTCAGACATACCACCTTCCTAATTTTATGCTGTATTTTGCACAATACATGTTTCACTTGTCTCAAGGCTTAAAAGGCCAGCTTAATCCTGTCTCTTCAGCTTAATTTCCATTTCCTCCTCATGAATGAAATGGATTTAATTTGTGAAATAGGTGAAATAAAGAGCTTTCAACATGACTCATCTGGTCAATCTATTCCAAGGAAAGAGCAGGCCGTCCTAATTTTTGAACAGTTGACAATAATGCCCTCAGGACTGGACCTTGAGAAGATGGAAAAAGTTGAGGGGGTGGAGTGTTGGAGGTTATGTTTTCATCTCTGTGACTTAGATTGTATGTCTGTCTGTCAGCAGGATATCTCAAAAACATATTAACGGATTTCAATGAAATTTGGTGGATAGATAGACCTTGTGCCAAGGAAAAATAGATTTGATTTTGCTGGTGTTCTGAATCTGGGCTTTCCATTATTAGAGGATTCTAGTCTTTTAGAAATATTTAGGAAACTAACAGAGACAGAGATTTCACCCCAAGGGGATGTTTGCAGGGTCAAAATCTATTTTACTTAAACGTGTACTTAAAAGTGTAAGAATGACACCTTTGGTTGTAACAGCAACTTGGATAGTTGTTCAGTGCTGGTGGAGGTTTTCACTCTCCAAGTGCCCTCTAGTTGTTATACATACAGACGGATGACAAATTAAAGGAAAAACCAACATAAAGTGTCTTAGTAAGCTGTTGGGCCACCACGAGCTGCCAGAACAGCTTCAATGTGCCTTGGCATAGATTCTCCAAGTCTCTGGAAAAAGATATTCCCTCATTTGGTGTTTTGATGATCGTGGTGGAGAGCGCTGTCTAACACGTCGGTCCAAAATCTCCCATAGGTGTTTTTTTGGTTGAGTTGACTACGAAGGCCATAGCATATGAGTCACATCATTGTCATACTCAACATCAAACCATTCAATGACCCCTCGTGCCCTGTGGATGGGGGCATTAGGGCATTGTCATCCTGAAAGAGACCACTCCCATCAGGATAGAAATATTTCATCACAGGATAAAGGTGATCACTCAGAATAACTTTGTATTGGTTTGCAGTGAACCTTCCCTCTAAGGGGACAAGTGTTAGCTCTTTGTTAACTCTAAATGTGTTTACATCTTAATGAGTTCATTTCTTTGTAATACTAACGTGTTAACCAAAAAAGCACCCATATCACAACCTTGTGCACTGTCACTGTGTCTAGTTTGACTCCTATTCACTGTCCCTTTAGTACTATGTGTAGGATTGATAACATCACAACAACAGTCTTAGCTCTCTTGTTGCTATCTTAGAGACACTTTTTCATAGTTACAAATCACCAATGAACTGTCCAAGATCAAAGGAAAAACACTTGTGAAACGCTGGATATTCTCTTTACAATCTGAGAATGAAGATCCAGCATGTTAAGCTTCAGAGAATGGCAATGATCTCTATGGTGCACCCTGGCTCACCCTGGCCAGGGTGCAGAAGGGGCAAAGGGAAATGTGCGTGGGAGTGTAGGATCTTTGGACAGCTGGGTCACTGCTATCCTTCTGGCAACCTTTCGTGTCAACTTGGACCTCCTTCTTGAGTGCAACTAAAAAAAATTGTAAAAAATATTCATGAGCGTTGTCCTACCTAAAACATACAATCTACCCTCTGGAATACATGTTTTAGCATACAAAACACACACGGACTCTGCACTCTTTGAACAGACGTTTCGGCTTCGCTCACTTCATGTACTTGTACTATTGTGCTGTACATTTCTTTATGAGAACATGCCCTTGCTTTGGGAGAACAACCTTAGAGTTTGCATAAATGATGCAGGTAACCCCTGTAGCTCAGGGGTTATGTATTTATTTGCTACTTCCTGTAAGGTATATTTTTACCCTGTATTAAACCAACACATCATTGGAAGCAAACAATGTCCTACAGTTGAGAGAGGGCGGTCCGCAGCAAGACTCCATTGTATTGTATTCTCTCTATTGCACTGTAAGTGTGTCATTTATTTCAAGAGAACTTGGAAAATGCACATATTTTTACCTTTTATATTTTACCTTTTTTGTTTTTTTTGAAAAAACTATTAATGTTCTTTGACCATATATGAAACTTTATGTTATTTCCAAGTGTAGAAGTAAATTTCCTGTGAACATGAGACCAGCAGCTAAACTCTACACCTTTAGCAAAGTTATTGTGACCAGCTGAAGTACAGCTGCACTTTACTTCTCTACTCCTGGTAGATTATCCCATATTAAAACTGAATAAGAACTCCGAAAACTTGACATTCCTACACCGTGCATACAGTCTACCCTCTCCCTAAGAGTTACTGCCACTACCACTATCACTTTCTCTTTTCACGTACATGTAAAATCCAGTAGAGGCAAGTTGTCTGGGGTTATCTAAAGTCATTCTGGGAAACGTGGGAAATCACTAACTGAAGTAGAAGTAGTTCAGTCAGATTAAGAAATTTACAAATCTCCCAGGATGTGGTGGGAAGAGGAAAATTGATCTCAAATGGTGTCAAAGGTTGGTGTGAGCCATTGAAAAAACATGACATGACATCCAAAGATCTCAACATTGACCTAGAGAGGTCTGGGGCAGTGGTTTCAGCCCGTACCATACACCAGACACTAAACCAAGAAGGACTTTACTGTCGGAGGCCACGGAAGACCGAAAGAGAAACACAAGAAGGCCAAGATGTTTGCCAAGACCCACCTGGATAAACCTAAATCCTTCTGGGAAAATGTTCTGTAGACCTATGAAACCAAATTAGAGCTCTTTGGCAATGCAGATCAGCAGTTTATTTACAGACAATGAAATTAAGCTTTTAAAGAAAAGAACAGAAAAGAAAAGAGGATCTTACTCTTCCACTGGACTGGGTCAGGTTTGTCTATCCAAGACCTTGTGACCTCCTCTTCAGTATTCCGGACTACCATCTCATCTCCCTCCTCTCTCTCTCTGTCTCTCTTTCTGCATATCCTCTTCCTTCCCTCTCTGCAAATTGACTCCCTAACACTGCAAGTCTCAAATCAATTTTGCTTTGGTTGAATCTCTTCATGGACATTTTCCTGACTGACACCCTCAGATGCTTCAGTAAAACAAAGACAACAGTCAAATACCACAATGATCATAGTTAATAGTGACATTGCATCAGTGCCAACATATACATTATTTTAAAAACAGATTGCATATATTGTTTACTCCAACTCCAACAATAATAATAAATATACTAGCTATACTATCATTATATGTTACCTTTCATTGATAGTGACGTGCTCTATCAATATCAGTCAGTATTGATACTGAGTAATAATAGAGTTTTAACTTTCTCATTTTCACCTATGTATAAATGTCAATATATGTGTACTGGACATTCTGACTGATTTTTATTGCACAGACATTGCATTGTCTAAAATGCCTTTACTTACTGGTATTTCTCACCACCAACTCCGCTGTGAATGACAGCAGCCCAGGCCCATATAGGCTACACTTTAAATGCATTTGAATGGGGATAAATCTGGCCAGCTGTTGAATTTGGATGTGATCACTTCAGTTGATTCGTCCACTTTTGTTACCTGTACTACACTGTTGTAAGACTTGGACAATACACAATGGGGGTTGGAATTAGTGATGGCCGATTCACGAACAAATAGTTCAAAAGAACCGAATCAGTTAAGTGAGTGAGTTGATTCGACTCGCACACGCAACTGAATCGATTCAGCAGCAGTTATAGCCGCACCAGAAAAAAATAATTTATTAAAAAATTCACCAGTTAATTTATTTAAAAAATCACCAGTTAATTTATTTAAAAAATCACCAGTTAATTTATTATGTTTATCTTAAACGTTACAAAAACTGCTGTCAATGTATATAGAATAATACATCACTACATTGGCCTTTTTCACAATCCAATATGGCTCCGTGATCCGACGGGTACACGGAAGTAGTCTCTCTCATTCATCAGACGCTGATCCGAGTGAGGGGAAGGGCTGACTGAACTGTGTGATCGGACAGACCGAATGAGCGGTTCACGTCCCATGAATGAGAGACTACTTCCGCGTACCCGCCGGATCAAGCAACCATATTGGATCGTGAGAAAGGCCAATGTAATAATGTAGCGGTCTATTCTGGACACATTGACAACAGTTTTTGTTGTTTAAGATGTTGTTTAATAAATTTACTGGTAATTGGGTAAACAATAAGCACAAATTAACATTGGTCAATAAAACTGTCTCAATTAGAAAAAGAAAGTCAAGTATTGTCATTAACTTGTGGGTTAGTTGGTATTTTACAGTTGTGGTTTATGTGGTTATTTGCACGTCTGGTTTGACCGGGGGTGACGCTCATGTAATTATATTATCTGTTTAACTAGTAGAACATCAGACTCTCATGCTGAGGGTTGTAGGTTCAAACCTCACATGGTATTAGTTATCACCTCACTATTTTTGTAGGTGAATCATAATGAATCGATTCAGAATTGATTCACTTCTATTGGACGGCTCGAAAGAATCAAGTTAGTTAAAAGAGTCGGTCTTCCCATCACTACTTGGAATAAGGATTATTCCATAATTATTCCATAATTAACCAACATAGTTTTCACTCACAAAAAAAGTTACCAAGGTCTGGACCCCGGGCACCTCAATGGTAGCTGCAGCCATGCCAACAAAGGAATCCTTCAAACATTGAAGAGCTGGAGTGGGTTGCAATTGAAGAGTAGGAGATTTTTTCTCTATTTGTATTCTTACTGTTTGGTCATCAAGTTCAGGTTCAAGTCTAAGTTTCCTTTATTTGTCATATGCACAGAATACAGGGTATTCTGCAATGCAATGAAATGCTTGTATGCTGGCAGCCTCCGAATAGAGATAAAGAAAGAATAGTGCAGAGTAGGTCAAATGCAGTAAAGGTCATAGCTCACATTATGTAAATACACAAACAATCCACAACCTAAAATTCAAAAATGCAAAAGAAAGTTAAAAAATACAAGAAAACAGTGTCATATGGTCTCATAGTGCCATAAAGAGACATTAGTATCCATAGGTATATATATATAGGTATGTGTAGATATTGTGCTAGAGAGGTGGAAGTTCAAAAGTCTGTATGTGCTGTGTTGTTGCATTTAGTGAAAAATATTGGTAGAAAATGATTTTCAGTTTCATTGAAACTATCCATTAAAATGAAGCTTACGCATAAGTTCAATCAGGAAGGCTACTTCCCGCTCTCTTGTCATGTCAGCAGGTCAAGCACGCCCTCATTTTAGCTCATCCATTCACCGTAACCCACGCACCTTTCTCCGCCCCTTCCTCCCTCTCCAGCATCCAATCACTAACCATATCCTTCTATTTGTATCCCCTCAGTTGCTTCCGTGTTTCTGTCATTTCAGCTGCCTAATCCGC
>CABFOQ010054162.1:0-14703 GCA_900660455.1 Gephyroberyx darwinii
CTTTTCGTTGTCTCAGTACTTGTACTCTGCAATGACAATAAAGTTGAATCCAATGTCTAAACGCAATGGGAATTCATCACAAAAAAATTCAATAGTGTGTTTTACAGTTTTACAGTATCTGGTATTTATTTGATAAATGTGTTTCCATCACTATTTACTGCATACTTTCATTATGAAAAAAAAAAGAAAAAAAAAAAGACTTCTGCTTCTGTTCTGCTTCCAGCGAGTATGCAAACCTTTTTGCAATATCGAGGAGATTTGCAGTTTCCATTCGGCCCATCTTGTTCGATACATCGCAATTTTCATAGAAATGCTTGGATGGTAAACCTGGCTATTATCTCTCATTATTTCTTCTCTCTGCCTCCCCTCTCTATCTAACTGTCTAGCATTTTCCCTCACGCTCTCTGCTGCGTGTCTTTCTCTTTATGAATCAGAGCTCATGTGATCTTTACAATTCACCAATCCTGAAGCTTGTGTCCCAGGGTCCTGATTAGTCCACGGGCTGGGGCTGAGGAGCGGTGCATGCTGGGAGCTGACATCCCTCTGTCTCTGTTACTCACTCTCTCTTTCCTGCACACATACACTATCTTCTCCTGAGTGTAATAGGCTACGTGAGTAGGTGTGCGTATACACACACATATACACACACACACACACACACTCTTACATGACAGGGTATTCCCGTAACCCCTAAGCTCCTCCTTATCTCAGTACCTCTGTGTCTCTTTAACAGTGAGAAGGGAGGTTTCTGCAGGAAGACAGAATAACACCACGCATGATTGACTGTGTGTCTCTTCCTAAGAGAGAGAGAGAGAGAGAGAGAGAGAGAGAGAGAGAAAAAGAAAAAGAGAGAGAGAGAGAAACTTAATTCATACTAAAAATGGTGGCATATTGGCATATTGTTAAAAGACAGTAAAAGTCTTCAATTGTGAGAACCAATTTCTGGACCTCATTAGGAGAAGGTTTATTTATTTACTTTTTTTTTTAAAGTTAAAGTGTGTCTAGGCAATATTCATATGTAAAAACTTAATGTAAAAATGCTTTATCAGCCTAAATTACAAAGTAGGGGCCGCAACAGAGAAGTGCATCCCCATCCCTGCTAATTGAGACCTCGTAGATCCACCCTGTTTGCTCAAATTAATTTCTGGTGTCAGGTATGGTCGCTGGCAGGCACGTGGGAATGCAATGAGTTGTCTTTTAAACAGCAGTGAGCTAGTACTCCGTCCAGGAAAAGCTGGAATGTGATGTTTTCAAAAGCAGATATGAGGTGCACACGTATTAATCAGTAACAACAGTAAAAACATTAGTAGGTTGATGCAATATGATGCAAAAATGAATTACTTACACAATGTATTATATTAGATAAATTCTACGCTGGTTGTCTATGGGAAGCCCTTATGAATTATGACAAAATATCATCCATCAGGGGCTTCAGTCCACAAATATTGGCATTGGTCTCAAAAACTCATAGTGGTTGAACCCTAATTATGAGATATCCTTTTTCATTGTGCGTGCTCTTGTGCAGTCATATTACTGAAAATCCTTACACACCGAGATTTTTTTTATTAGCTGGTTTCTGTCGTATCTCGGCGCAATTGAATACTTCATTGTTAGATAAGTCACAATAGAGGTGACAAGCTCAAAAGCGGCGATCTAAGTGTATTTCATAAACTGTTTCCCTTTGCTTTCAATTTCCAGAAGCTCCATCGCTGTGACAGCTCGACAGTGGCGGCGATGCCTGACAGCTCTGTCTGCAGCCATTACCCAAGTCCACAGGTATCCCGGGGATTTTTAATAGTATCTCTCTCTCTCGCTCTCCCAGGAGGAACAACAATGGATTTCTGCTTTGCGACCGGTGTGTGCTGTCCCCCTTACACGCCAAGTCCACAGGTTTCAATTAGCTTGGCACAGAGTGGTTTCTACCCAGCAGAAATACACAATGGCGCCACAAATGTCATGCTGTGTGTGTGTGTGTGTGTGTGTGTGCGTGTGGGTGTGTGTGTGTGTGTGAGCGGGAGATAACATTAGTTGGTTGTGAATTAAACAGTATGGATACTGCAGAGAGAATCCAGGAGCCTTTTATGTAAAAAAGCGGAAAAAACACTGGTATCTTCTTCTAAGGAGGCAATGAGTGCAGGATGTAAATGTAGTTTTCATCAACTGGGTATAGGTTGAAGGTTGATTTTGATGAAAATGATTATTTAAGCATCAAGTTGACAGACAGTTGATGCGAATTACATATTGCACTGCAGTGGAAAACACTTTGGCTGATTGTCACAACACGTAGGCTTTTGGCGGTGGCGTACATCATCTGTCAAGATGATAGCTCTGATAAAGGCATGCTATTCTTGCTGATTTACTGTGGCGATGCAGCTGCGTTAAAGATAGTTTGAGTGATATATCTTTACAAGCTTTCACACATTATTTATATATTCATTATGATTCCCCCCTGCATAATGTCTTAAGTCTTTTTAGCAACGTTCAAACGGACTATCCCATCTTCAAGCAAGGTCGAGTAACTGTGCATTTACACTGCAAGTAACATGATCGCCAAGTCAGTCGTGATGTGTGGACGGTCAACAAGCTTCTCAGCTGAGAAAAGTTGGGCACAGCTGAACTTCACCGTCATCAGCCATCAACAGCCAATCAGATTTCTGTGCTTCCTTGTTTTCTTATGGATTTCTTCAGTTCAAAACTTCCCAGTTCTGTTTGAAAGATGCTTGGATGCTTGGAGAACAGTTGCATCCGTCGTTGGGATCGATGGTAAGCTCTGAAGTCAAGACTTTCTTCTCTTTATTTTTGATTAATGCTACCTTGCTAGCTCATCAAAAAGATGTAACATCATGAAAGGCAATACCAAAGCGGCAAACAATACATGTGCCTGTTCAAAACTTTGAAGCCACATAGATGCAAACGAAGCCTCTTGCATGGAGTGACCCATCAACCAAGTTTCTCACAGTGTGAGCGGTCTGGAAGAAAGCTGATAAGGTAACATGGCATTCCATCAATTTGTCAATAGATTTGCATCCTTATTGGACATTCAAAGTGTCTGAGACGGCTGCATAATCTACAAATGAAACAATACTCATTTATATGACAATTCATATTGTTGGCATTGCAGGTGCAGCAAGAGAGATCACCACATGTTCCATGCATTTTATGTCAATAACTACACTGTAATGATTTCAAACCCTGAGGCGGTCTCTTCTCTTGCTGCCTTATTGGCATCAGTTGTTTATTGGAATCAACAAGGCATCTTCATAAAATCTATTTTAAAAAAAAAAGGCAATAGTAATGAGGTGGGATAGTACGAACTGTGCTATTATCTTCCAGTCCACTTTATAAAACATAAATCTGTCATGAAGCATTGCAGAGTGGCTGTTCCCTCTATTCAAGTGGATTTTATAAGTTAGTTATTTTGACAGTTATAGTGGACAGAGACAGGGGAAATGAGTGGAAAGGAAGCGGCGAGAGCGTGGAGAAAATGGAGCAGCATGTGGGCATGAGCAGATTGAGCATCAAAGACACCTAATCGAAAGCCAATAATTAACCCCGATTCACAAGTGACTGCTCTCACCACGGCATCTCCGGATGCAGTTCGTCGGCATGGCCTTGGCCATGTGACACCGTTACATTTCTGCCCACCTCACGCCTGTATCCAACAGCCCCCACAGTCAGAGCTGAATTCTGTCCAACTGAGCATATGTCACGCGATTCCTGCATGCAGCTTTTGCTTGACAAACGACAGGCCTGATTCCTTCATCAGAGTTCTTTCTTGCCGTGTGTGATTTCTATTAATCATGATTATCAGCTCAATTGTGTTTGCAGGGCAGTAGTTTCCATGCAAGCATTTTTAAGCAAATCATGATGTAGGAAAATATAATTTCGATAAAGTTTCCTTCCTTCCTCAAATGTTTTTACACTCACTTGAGGTAGAAAACTTTGAGAGTCTATAATTGGCATTGACTTGGAACGTCCAGACGAAAACTCTCCCCCCTCCCCTTCCAACACGTTGAGTCCTAGAGTAGCCTTTCACATGTAAATGAAACACTGGTTGGGTATTCAAACTCAAACAAGACCATTAGGGACAGGGTGAAAACAACCATGGTTAACACTTACACATTTGTCCCGCTGACATTTTACTTAGGCAATAGTTTGGCATACTAGACTGCAAGGCTTGTATAGCCTGTTGTGCGCATGATATGGCAACATTTTTCTGACCACCAAATAAGCTTTCTTATCAATTGAGGAAAAAAGTTAACCCCGTTTGTTTCAAATCTCTCGGATAATTAGATTATTCAAAAGCCTATTGCAATTAGTTTGAAGCAACGATAGTGACAGTGAATTTTTGTGTGAATCATGTGACAACATTGACCACATCCTTCACGTTTTCTACCAGCCAGGTGAGGAGTCCAAGGTTAAGTTATCTCACGACGAGAAAAAATTGGTAGGTTAGGCTGCACAGCCGCGAGAACGTTGTTACATTCTACCTGATTAAAAAAAGGTTGACACTGGACTATACGGAGTAGACCTGATACACGCACTGAATATAAAATAGGCTATGAATAGCGTGGTTATAATACTATCAAAATATATTAGGCTACTGGAGGTTGTGTCTTTCTCTCCCCATTCGAACCAAGTAACCTAGGCTAGAAAATAAGAGCAGCCTGGTTAAAATCAGTGACCCTAGTCCAACGCCAGTCTTTCTCAGTTCCCATCAATAGAAAAGACTAGCTTGTTTGCCGACAGGCTGCTCCTAAGTCTGCTTTTGATGAATTTGAGCGTTGAGAATGTTCTTTCATAGGCCACCTGAGTCAGGGAAAGGGTCAGCAGGAACTTGTACGCAAGCCCAAGGAGATGATACGCATCTGACAACATGTTGAACTGCCTGAGTACTTGATAGCAGCACAGTGGGCAATTTTTGCAGGAGGCGCAGCTTTTATTCACAATATCAGTGTCCTCTTCTCCTCCTCCTTTCCTGCAGATCCATCTTCCACCGTTCTGGTCTTGTAATCATCCACATGTGATGCTTTAAGCCTGTCCCATTGTGCAGCTAAACTTTTCAGTTCTGACTGGATTGTCCACTGTAGCCCTGCTGTTTACTAATTGTCTTAGCCATTGTGCACCACAGATATATACACATAGATACCGCGCATTGTTGTCATTTCTTTCGTTAGAAGCAGCACAGAAGTCTGGCATTTTCTATTTGAATTTGGGTCAGAACCCCGCCGCAAGATGGCAGCGGCAGAGACGCATCTCACAAGCCCAAATGCAGCATCTACGTGTATGTATCTATGAGTGTGCACAATGTGTTAGCTAGCCACCGTGACCTCCCTACACCATAATATTGACATTATAACTAGCTAGCAAATTACACCTGCGTTCATAAAAGTAGCAAGCTAGCCAAATTGTATTTATTGTAATGTTATTGACATAACTTTGCAAACACCAGCTAGTTTGTTCACCACTAGCACTTTTTTGCTGAATTTTATCAAGGGGATCTTAATGGGTTCCTGCCTGGACTCCAGAGTAGCATAGCCTAATGCTAATCATCATCTCTCTACATAGTGTTGAACCAGGCAAAGACAGCCCTTTGTTAGCTTCTGTGTACCGCAAGTTCTACTCTCCCTCCACTCTCGCTGACATCTCTCTCCCTCTCCTCATACTCCTCACTGTGCCCGCCACCACCATCATCGGACACGGGTGCTGAAGATCCTGCAGCAAAAGTTTTGCACATTTGGCAGCATCTGCCTGAAGGGCCTGTCTTTTTTTGGCCCGCAATTTCTCTGCGCCTCCCTTGCTTATCCATTTTGGCACTTTTTTTTGCAGATGCACTGTTTAATAAACGCACTGAGCCCAAAGGGGGAGCGGGGAGGGGTTTAAAGATGTGATTGGGCCAGCCCAGTGTCAATTAAGAAAAAAAAACAATGGGCCGATCTACCTGTTTTATGGGCCAGTCAGACAAAAAAAAAAAAAAGACAATTGTGTCGGCCCAAAAGGCACGTCGGCCCATCGGGAAAGTGCCTGGTCTGCCAGATGGCCAGTCCAGCCCTGCTTTTAGTTAATTGTCCATCCGTACGGGACTATTGTTAATCATCACATCCCACTAATTATATCTTTGTTTTCCTTCAGTTGTTGGAGGTCAGGGGGAAGGTTGTTCGCCAGATGAGCGGGAACTGTGGTGCACAGCGACAGCTGAACACGTCTGAAGACACCATTGTTGACGGTGTGTGGCTTGTGAAGGCGCCTTCCTTCAGGACAGCACAATTGTTGGAGCTCTGCCAGGTTCTTCAGGGCAGGCTGGAGGAAGACCGCGGCTACCTACATGTGCTGACAAGAGTTAATGTATGTTAATGTTAATAAACACCTAATCATCTGATTTTGAAATGTCTATTTCAGAATGAATAGGCTACATTATGATAAAAGTAATCTATAGCCTAGCCTAAGGGCATAAATTGGGAGGAGGTAAACTAGGCACAGAACCAATGAAACTTGTCCTAGGACATGAATGTCCAGTAAAATTCCATTCATCAGTTTTAGCTGGTCTTCCAATGAAATAAAAAGCCATTACTGCATGGTGCGTCACACGTTTTATACTAACACATTTGATGTGTGGAGGTATATGCAAAACAGAAATATAGCGGGACCCGGGCTAATACCTTGGTCA
Organism: Gephyroberyx darwinii; assembly: GCA_900660455.1. Taxonomy (NCBI): domain Eukaryota; kingdom Metazoa; phylum Chordata; class Actinopteri; order Trachichthyiformes; family Trachichthyidae; genus Gephyroberyx; species Gephyroberyx darwinii. The sequence goes on from CABFOQ010054162.1 coordinate 6,668, forward strand.
TACACAGGCTACACAAGTTCGTAACTGAAGCAAGACAGACGTGATTCCAAAAGAAATACTAATTTATTGAATAACTGGGGACTGGAAGTGTCTGTGGAGAGAGTGTTAGAAATGCAACGCAGAGGAATCAAATCTTTATGAAAATGTAGCAAAAGGTTTATTACAATAATTTAGTTGTATCAATATAATTATTTTAATAAAACACTTCCAGTATTTAAAACGCCTATAAAACTACTAAAGGGAAAGGGGAAAGTGGGCGAGGGTAGCAACGGGGAGGCAGCTTACGTAACGGTGTGTTCCAGGAAGTGCCACAACTTACCCACCACTTGTATACTCACGGCAAACAGCAATCACTGCAAACGGTGTACAATACTGTGTCCCAGTGCTCTTATCACTACCACCGGTGAAGGGAACCACACTAGAGTGCCTAGCCTCCACCACAAGCCAGCACCTCGCTCCACTAAAGGGGAATAACCAAAAACATTAATCAATGGAAACAAAGCAAAAGAATGTGTGCAAACCCAGTTGGTTCAATCTAAGATACAAATCCAAAGACCTAGTTCCACCAGCAGGCAGGGCATACAAAGCACTGACTGAAGGCAGAATAATTTCTTAGGCAAAACAACAATGATTTGTAACCAGGCAAAACAATTTATATAAAGGCAAAACAGCAGCTGAAAAGGACCTTGACATATGGTGCCTTGGCTAAGCGGACTTTGAGTAGGCCACATCACCCAAAGGCAGACAGGAACTACAGTAGATGAAATAGGTCAATTACAGTACCACGTCACATGTGCTTAGTACATCAAAATGGTTGGAACACATACCTGGAGTCACATCTTGGCCAAGGAGACACCAATACGACTGGGTCGAAAGGCAGACAGGAGTCTATTACAAACAAATAAAACTCAGTCACTGGGTACATAAAGAGAAGCTTCAACAACCTCATGACTGCGTCACCCACCTCAGAGTCACAGAGGGGCCAATATGGCAACCAACAGGCAGAGACAAAGAAAGGCAGCCATGATGCCACAGGTGCCTTAAATACTCTCAAGCTAATTAGGGGGCTGGACCAGGGAGGAGTCAACCTAATGCTATGGGGAAGTAAGGCTTTAACAGGAATACAAGTGTTCCTACTGCATATGTATTCATGTACTCATTCTCAATGCAATACGTGGGATGCTTCTAGCCCGACGGTTAGAGAGAAGCTAGGTTTATTTCCAACCTCGCTTGATGACTCAACCCTTGTTAGCAACTCATTACTGGCAATTACACCACTTAAAGTTGTCACCAGTGTTTGTACCTACACACTCTTAAACAGTGTAACATGTCGATGGGGGGTGAAATGGTGTCACTGAAAATAAACACTATGCTACAGCTGCTTAAAATGGCACAATACCAAGATAGCTTGTGGCTGGTTGAAAGCCCCATACCAACTAGAAGCCAAAGTCTGGGGAAGGGAGCTTGCATATTTATTGGTCACATTTAAACTGTCATTAAATATTAGCTGATTTATAGGTGACATCTGCAAAACAAAAGGTTACAAATGTCTTTTTTGCGTCGCAACAGACACACACATCCACACATGTTGCACTGTAAAGTAAAAAAAAGGATTCATCTTGTTGATGCATGTTGAATGTGACACATCCTTTTGAAGAGTGCAAAAGCTATAGACCCATTTTGGGATTCATAAATCAATTGCGTGGCGCCAGAAGTGCTTGAAAGCCAATGATCAATAGGGAGAAGCATTCTCACATTAATTTTCACAGGCGAGCAGGCCTCTCGCATGGAAATGAATCAATTAGTTGTTTGTGCGAAGGCAGGCCGACTCCACTGCACATTGATTTTACACAGAATGCCATCTTCCACCATTAGCCATGTTATCTGTTATGTGTTGTGCAGCAGCGATTCAACTAATAAACTCATATTTATTCCGGCGACACTCAATACACGCAATTATATGGTAGATATGAGAAGAGACTGCGGCGACACATATATATAAGTGCTCGTATGGAGCAAAAACACACACAGTTTATAGACACACACTCTTATGCATGTACGTATGCGTGCATGTACTCATCTGCATGAGAAATCTAATAAAGATGAGACAAGACTTCAATGGCAAGACTTCAATACACATATACAAGTGGGATGCAGAAACAAACAGAATATGCACGTACACACACACACACCTCTTCTCTGGGTGGGCTTTCAAACAAAATGATTCGCACAGGGTTATGTCATATGGGACACCTAAGCAAGTCACACGCACACACACACACACACCCCTCTTCATCTCTGCATGTGTTATGACACTGCGTTGGTTGGCAGATCACGTCCCTCGTGGCCCTTTGTTCGTAAAGCATCATCACTTCAATCAGCCACTCTGATTAGTGTCTCTATCTCTATGTGTGTGTGTGTGTGTCCATGTGTGGGAAAAGATGTCTTTCATGATCTCTCTGTGTGTGTGTGAGTATATGTGTGTGTATTTTGTGCATGTAATGAAGTGGAAATAACTGTCTTTCAAGATATCGCCCTCAGTGTGAACTCCCATACATCTTGTTAACTGACAACGCTTTGAAGACGAGTTTCTTTTAACTTAACACAGCCAGGTCACACACAAATACTCTCACACACACACACACACAGGTGGATGCAGTCTATAACACACTATAATACACTGCTAAAGAGGTGGGATCATAACAAATAAAAACAAGCTACTAAGCAAGCAAATTAAATTTTACATTCATCATTTTATCAGAAAGGGATTTAGGTTACACTATAGAAAGAGAGGAAACAGGAGGAGTGAGAGGGATAAGAGAGTTGCAGAAGAACAAAAAGTAAACTTAGACATAGAGGGTGAGGAAGCAAAAGGAAAGAAAATGAAGGAAAGCAACAGAGAGATGGGGAGAGGAAAGAAAAGAAAGAAAGAACATCAGTATAAAAAAGCCCAGTATTTGTACATTGCGTACTTTGAGGGATAGTACGCTCCATGCTACCACTTTATCATACACTATGTTGAGTGATAGTAGCTACTAGCATTATCATAAAAGTGAGAAAATGAGAACTTGTAGCAGCTCTAAAGTTAAATGATAAGTCATTTTAAATGATAGGTGGCAAAGTCTGGCAGTTGTGTGTCAGAGATTGGTAGAATTTATATGAAATGTGTCACAAGCCTGGCTCCTAGGCCATGACAAATACAGGAATGGACACAATGGATTGCAGTAAATTAAGAGTATTTATTGTAAGAAAGTAAACAACTGAAGAAATAACTACAAATATGGAGTGTGTCAGTCAGTAACATCAGCAATGTAAATGTGAATGCGTGAGCAGTGGCGTGTAAAGTGTTGTAAAGCAGAAACAAAGCTAAAAGCAAACAAAAGCAAAAAGCCTGCAGCTGCTGTCTGGGAGGAGTCCAAGTGAGAGAGAGACCGAACAACACTGGGAGTTGGCCTTTTATCCTATGGGAGCACTAGGCCCAGGTGTTCTGAAACTGGCTGGCTGCCACGCCCGCCTTCCTCTGGTACCTTTATGGACACACAGTAACTCACACCACACACCAGCAATACAGTAGGTTAGGCAGGGGTCATCACAAATGTGATATAAAAATAATATACTGTTTTAAACTAGCACTACTTTTACTCAACATAGTGTATGCTGGTGTTAGCATGGAGCACTAGAGCCAAAGATCTACCGAGAATTTATAGATGATTTTAGTATCTGTGTTCTCATCACTTAATGGGACAATCTCCCAGAAACCTGGCAGATTCACAATGCAAAATGGATTTCTGAGCTGGCCTGAGAAAAATATAAGCTTCATGTTTGAGTAATCCATCGTTGCTTGGCGCACAAGAAGGTTGATGAAATGATTTTAGCCCAAATAATTCGGCAGGCATAATATTGTCATATTGTCCGGTGTTTACACACACACACACACACACAGACACACGAACAAATACAGATACAATTCTACTTACAATACTGTGACCCACACACACAAGCTACTAAAAATCCCTGAGGACCAAATTCATCACATTAAATATTGTGGCACTCACACACTGACACACACACACACACACACTGTCTCTTTCAAATAAGACTATCTTCCTTCGGTTCATTCTCATCTCTATGTTCTCTGCCTCCGTCTCTCTCCCCGGTCTACTCAAATCAGACTTGTCGTCATCACACACACACACACACACACACACACACACACAGTTGCGACTCTCTGCTGTCCATTAGTCTCTCTCTGTAGGTCAGTTCAATCAAATAAGGCTGAAACCTTTTCCTCATCGTCAACGGTGAAACACGATCACAGGAGAACTTAAACCCGGCAGGCACACACACCCACACACACACACACAACCTAATGCACGTAGGCATACAGTCTGTCTCTCACACAGAACAAAACATCTTGTCTCATACACCCCTCACCACTCTCTCTCTCTCTCTTTCTCTTTACTCAGACTCTCTGGCACACACACACACACATTTTCATCCGCTGTCCCAGGCTAACCTAACCTAGATCGCTTATTCATCAGCATAGCCACATTGTACAGGAGGAGGATCAACGTCGCCATGAATATTTAACCCTCCTTTAGATTCAAGAGCACACGGCAGCTTTACGGTGTGTGTTGCGCTGTGCGGCATCTACCTGGTCCAAACCCCCAGGCGGACGCGGTAAGTGAGGAGCAAGTTGTTGTTGTTGTTGTCTTCAGGGTTGATAAAAAGTCAATGGGGATGTGGACTCAATGGAGGGTGAGGGTCGCATTTAATTTCACCCCTCTGCTTGTCCCAGGCGCCAAGGGTGCAACCGGGGCTTAATTAGAATGCATTTTAAATATTGATGGGCCCGGTTGTCCGTACTGTAAGGCTGCGGAGGGAAACTGGAGCGGTGGAGAGGAAACTTGATGAGGCCAAACACACACTCCGACAGCTCAGAACTGACTGGCTTATTCATTAATTAAAATAAGATGGATGGATCAAAAGAGTGGATGAATGGATGAGCTAGCTAGAATAACAGATAGATAGATAGATAGATAGATAGATGTAACACAACACTGATTCAACCTCTAGCCAGTTCATGATTTCCATTTGCTGTTCTCAACACTCAGTGTCAGGTAGGTCCTTTCCTGGGGAAAATCCTCTGGAGACAGGAAATGATGCGTTTTACATTTCTAGTTTGTTTGAAATAAACAGAAGAAGAACTGGGTAGTTAGCATGAGTAGCGATAGCCACCGTGGCTGAACAGACAAAGAAAAGAGCGCCACCTACAGAAACTCAGACTTACAAACATACTTGACCAACACTTGGACATGTATGTCTGGTGCGCAGAATAGCAGCAGAACTTGCTGAGATAAAAAGACACACACACACACACACACACACACACACACACTGACTCAAATAAGACACAGGCTCTCTTCCTTCTTCATCCTCCTTCTCTGTATTCTTTGCCTCCCTTTCACTCTCCAGTTTGCTCAAATCAGACTCGTCGTCATCAAACACACACACACACACACACACACACACAGAGCTGTGACTGTCTGCGGTGTATTAGTCTCTCTTTCAATGTGAAATATGTGTATCATGAGAACAGTGAAGAATTACAAAACGTTGTGGCCTGACAATATTCCTTTGACCACAGAATGATCATGTAAGAGTGAAGTGCTAGGAAAAGAAATAAAATAAGAGCTAAAGAGAGAGAGATAGAATGGATTTTTCCTCGAGTAATTAGATGGGGGTCCATCAAAGTAAGTCTTCTGGGTGTCTGTGGCCTAATGTGTATTGACTTGTGGCCTTGACATAAAAAAACCCTATTCTACAGGACCAGTGTCCCCATTGTGGTCCCAGTGCCGGTCCCATGGTCATACAATTTCCATGCTGTTTTCAATAAAACTTGATTTTTTGGCAGAATAAGCAACTGTCCCCACAATCCCAGCACTGTGGCCAACATCATCCAGGGACAAAATTTCCAGGAAGTAAAAACTGAGCCGCTGGAGGTTGTGAAAAGTTCCAGACCGCCCCGGTGTCACAACATTTGCAGGTACAAGGCTTTCGTCCAATATGCCAATATACAAATTCAGATGAAGAGAAAGAAAGGAAGAGAGAGAGAAAAGGGTATTGTGAGAGCACGACATTGAAAGAGAAATAACACTTTGGCAACGTTGTTCCTCTTTAGCTGTCACACCAATAAATTAACTGAAACCGCAATTGAGAGAGTGAACAGGGAGAGGAATGAAATCAGAATCAAGACACGTTTGGAAAGAGGCCAAGAGGAGGGAGGGAAAGACAGCAGAAGTGAACGAGAGGGGGATAAAGCTCCAGATGGTTGACAGGAAGAGAGAAAGCAGAGTAGAGGAGAGAGGAGGAAAAGAAAGGAAATAAACAGTGGAAGAGCAGAAGTGTGGAAAGGAGAGGAGAAGTGCAGCGCTGACAGGGGGAGAAAGAGGATGAACTTGAGAAAAGACAGGAATTATATTGGAAGAATAGAAGAGAGGGGAGGAAAAGCGAGAAGACAGATGGGAGAGGAAGGGAAGATAGGAAGGGAGAGATTCTGTCGAAGAGAGAATATGTTTGTAAGAAAAGTGTGTGGACAGGATTGAGCATTGGATGGCAGGCAGAGGAAGCTCATTCACCCTTGAGTTACTAGTTACTTGATCAAAACTGTAATTTCATAACTTTTTCTGAGGGATTACGCAAACTCTGATTGCTTTCAGTTACTTTCCTATGATTATTCTTTCCATATTTTAGGTATGAAGGTGCTGTAAAAACTTCCAATAATGGTCAGGGCCTTGATTGAGCTCAACAAAAGAGATCAGCAGGCCTTTAGACAGGCCATTATTTGTTTTGGCAGGTTCCACAGTAACCGGTATGACTAAAAGTGACAGAATCTACAGGTATTCTGGAGAGAACTGTGCTGCTCAAAGTTATACAATAGCCTAAAAATATTCCTGGTATAGGCAACGAATGTCACATACCATGATTTTATTTCATTAAACACTTAAGGTGTCCAGGCTAAAGACTAAAGGTGTGCAGGCTAAAGAGTAAAGGTGACCAGGTTAAAGACTTATGCCGGGGTCAGACTACACAGGTGCTAGGCAACAAGAATGTAAACAAACAATAGTCCGAAGCGGTATGTATGATACTGGCTGTCTTGTGTTCCAAAAAGCCTAAAAAAAGAAAGAAAATACGACTTTGGACCCATTCTTGGGTCGCACGAAGAGAACAGTATGGGTTGTCAAACCTTTAAAGAGAACTTGAGGTAAAAATAACGAATGTTTTAGCCTGTAGTGAAACCTAAATGTAACTAGCTAGGTAGCTTGCCTAAAGACTAAAGGTGTCCAGGTTAGACTAAAGGTGACCAGACTAGACTTTAGAACGCCATGTAACGCATTTTTAACTTTTTACTTTTATTTTTTGCCAGCTTTATTATATTTCCTATATAATACAATCAGCAGTAATGACAGTAACATCATGACATGAACATTTAAGTAAAAAAAGAAGAGAAGAGAAGAGAAGAAACTTCCCTACTGGGAAATTGCATCATTGCAGCAGCAGAATCGAGGTCAAAAATCAACCATATCAAAGACTAGGATATAAGCAGAGTTGGGATATACAGTAGATAGCAATACAATAAATGCAATATGATAAATATGTCATGGTTCAGTGACTGACACAGCCACTGGGGGCTGCTGTTCCTTGGGTCCTCCCTCCTTCACCAATCTAGGACCAGGTGCTGTGCATCCTGGTGATTAGACCGCACCCTTTATTAACCAGCTTCTCCCTGCGCTCAGCGCTTCAGTATCAGTCTTTTCACGCTGGGCTGGTATCAGTGCTCTCTCTGTTTCTCTCTCTTGAAAGACAAGCTATCAGAACGTTTACCGTGAGTCCTTCTTGGGCCAGTTCCTCTAACTTGAGGCTGACTCAGGGCCACGGACATCCTCTCTGATATTTCCTACTTTCTGTCTCTTTACTTTCGGGGAATTTGTCGCCCGTCTGGGGCTGTTTTCTATTAGGCCTTTGGGGAATTTTCA
>CABFOQ010054164.1:0-10248 GCA_900660455.1 Gephyroberyx darwinii
GGAGGTCCGCTGACTTTGAGTCTCAGTGGAGGATTAGCAGTTCATGTTCTTTCCGGGGGCGACCATATCCTCATCTGCCTCAGTCGAGCCTTTACTCTGCTCAGATCACAGTTCAGATATTACTGGACAAGTTTTCACAGGCCTGTGGCCAGGGTGGGAAATTAACACCAGCCACCCGTCAAATGCTATTTGCAGGCACTATCATTTGAGGGTTGTTTTCTGATCTAAAGAGGAGAAGAAAAACAATGACTGAAGGAGTGAAAGTGGCTGGTAAACTTTGGAATCTACCACTGACCAGGTCTAGGGGGCAAATAAACTCATTCCTACCCTGGCTAAAGAGTGAGATTAGTGTCAGGGCACAACAGCATGTCACTCATACGAATACTTTTAGTGGTGATAGCATTATTAAGAGTTCAAATTCCAAATGATAATAACACTGAAGTTAACCCAAGTTTAATGTGAGCTCTTGGGGGGCTCCACCCATGCTCCATAGAAAGTAAGTTCCCTGTCAGCAATATATACGTTAAACCGCTCCTTGGCAGTGAAACATACCCATTACTAACCTTTCCTATTGCAAGAACTATTGCAATCCTATAAAATTTTAGGAGGATACTATAAAAAATAATTCACTGCAAAACTATAAATCTTAATTTCCTAGAGCTATATTATAGTGACACTATAGTAGAGATAGTACCATAAGATCACTATAAACTCACTATTCAGTACCACTGACACACTATAAATCCCTATAGGAATGTTAGTTCATTTTTCTTACAGCATGGAGAATGTTTGAAAAAGAACATATGGAGGAAACCACAAGATCATAATGAGTAAACCCGACCTCTGCGTAAAAACGCACACGTGCCAAAACGCGCACCAAAGCCCACAACTCCTACTCACCTGTGATAATCTCCCGCTTGGCCTCATCCAGGTGACTGGAAATCACATCCCCCATGGTGAATAAAACTGAATACCCCAAATGTATTCCACTGGTAGATCTGCAACTGGTCGTAGAGACAACGCTGCGAAATATCTCCCAAAAGAAAACAAAACTCCTGGGTCCCTCTCAACCGCCGCCTAACCCTCCAACATAACCTGGGATGACTGACTGAGTTTGAAAAGGAGACGGGCGATGGCAGAATCCAAGAAGGTGGAGAAAGGAAAAAGGTTGAGCAAGTAGCAAACTGACGTCTATTTCTCGTTGAGAGAGAGAGAGAGACACACCCTCCTTTAATCAAAAAGAGAAACACCCTCCTTCCAGTAGTGTTGCATTCATTTCCTATAAGAGACATGGTAGATAGGACCATTCAGATGGTAAATACTACTAAGAAACATCGCTCACTGCAGCTCCAGGTCATAAATACTACTTGGGAATTCATGGTTTTTGGAGAAACTGGGGTTTCTCCAACTTAGTCAATTCTGACATCACCAAAAATGAACTACCTGTAGTCAAGTAAAGGAATGCAGAAATTCATTTCAAATAAAATGAATAAAATGAACAATTTCCATCACGTTATTTTGTGATCCCAACTCTCAAATACCATGGCAAGACACAACTGTGTATAAATACTTGCTGGATTTTCTGTTTGTGTTTGACATTGCAGTGTTGGGTTTGTTGTTGCTGTTAAACATTTGAACTCTAATGCATCAAACACTAAGTGCATGTTTGTATGAAAAAGCTGAGAATACATATCAGAAGCAACCGAAACCCACAGAAAACTTCAATCACGGTGTTTGATTTCTTCAAATGAGTTCATCCCTTTTAAATCGGCGCTTTGAACCATTAAACCTATTTTTCCCACAGATCTTGAATGCCGCCTGAGCCACCGTGGAGAAGGTGGGGTTTCTGTTAGGACTTACTGACACATGCCGCCAATTATACCTTTTCTGTACCACATTGTATCATTGTACCACAGTGTGGAAGAGGCAGCTACGGAAAATTTTTAGTGTAGTGAGCAACTGTGTAAATGTGTCTATTTTGTTGCAACGTGTGTTGTATTGGCAAAACAAGGCAACGTGGCTCAAGACGCGGGTAAAGAAATCAGAGCACGTTGTTATTATCACATGTTGATATGAAGTTTAACAAACGACGTAGAAGACCAAAGACATTTTGAAGCAAAATCCCTCAATCGTTAAAAAAAAAAAAAAAAAAAATCGTCTCACCTTCCGGTCTGTAAATGTGGACAGCTGTTACCATAGCGACTGATCTGACCGAAACCAAAACTATTCATCGCAAAAATGTAACTTTTGGATGTAAACAATACTTTTGATTTGTGTGTCATTTTGTCCCAGTAGAGCTGGGATATCAACTGGTAATCCTAACGTTTGGATTCACGCCATTCATTTGTAGCATAGAGATTTCTGAATATCTGCTTTTACGTGTTCCCACTTATTACAGTCAGCCCAAGAATGTACAATTCAAGACGAACAGCGAAACTAAAGCGTTCTCCCTTTGACAGTCAAGTAATGGTAATAAGCCGTTCACCTAGACTGTGCTGCCCTCCCGCGGACATTCATTGTCATGGTAGACAATTCATTTTATTTAGAAGAATTAGCCAAAAAAAAAAGAGAGAAGTGTGTTGTTCAGTAATGCAGGATTTGTACGGTCACTGAGAATTCTACAATACAGTTTAAAACTGAAATTAACAGTAAGAAATTAACGGTGTAAAATGTGTATAGATATGTGGTGCTATGGGTGTATAATACAGACCTACTTTATTTACTTTATTTATTTATTCATTATTTATTGTTATTGAGGTTAAGTTTGAAAATTAATCTATATAAACATCTATTAACAGCACTATAACTACTATATATAACTATTGTCGTGCAGGATCAGTAATTCATCCCTCCTGCATTATTATAATGACAGAGCATGATGACGTAACAGTACTGATGAATAACATATTGATGTCTATAATTATATTTGTTCATCACTACATAAAGCTGATAATAAAATCGACCTTTAAAAGATAGAGGGATCGATCAATCATTTTGTAAAAGTAGGTGTCTGCTGGATGTATTGTTAAAGTGCTCTACTGCCACCTGCTGCTGTGAAGTGTGAACTACAGAATCTCCTCCCTGAAGACAAACCTGTTTCTTATATGATCAAATGAAACCAGACTCTGCTGAGCCTGCTTGGCTACACAGCAAGAACCCTGAAGCCTGCTTGATGTTTCCCATGATGACTGTCTACCAGTTCAACCATTCAGATCCCAGACAGCAAACTAACAGCAACTGACCTGCTCTTCAGCTAACAAGTCACCAACTCCAGAACAGGAAATAAAACCTCTAACCGGACATAATTAAAATATAATTGTATTAAAAATGCAGTTGCACAGTATTCAGCAAATCTGAATATGTGCCAATAATGCTACTAGTACTAATAATACTAACTATATTAATTAAACTAATACTAATATTTCTAACAATAATAATGATAGTGAGAATATGTACTATTCTACTTGTACAGTACTTAATCAAGTAAAATCAATTTTCAGTCTTGATCTTTCTTTCTTTCTCTGCTCTTTACTATACTTACACGTTGAGGTAGAGACTAAGAATGATGTCAAAATGTTCTCCCCAGAACAAGAAACTGTCCTCTTCATCAACAGAGGTGCTATTTGCATTTAAATGAATTTGAACACATTTGTCAAATTCCCCTTTAATCTTAGCAGATTAAAATCCAATAATTTGTATTTTGTAAACCCCCTGCTGCATAACTGCAAATTCCCCTCAGGGACAATAAAGAGTGAGCGAGCGAGCTAGCTAGCATGTATGCATGATTAAAATGCATTGCAATCTAAGATCAAGTGTATGTATGTAAGGAATTTGCTTGTGAAAAGGAGACACTGTTTGACCCGGGGAGGGAGTAAAAGGGAATAAAAGATTTTGAACAACTCCAACATTTGATTGTCATGGAAGAATTAAAAAAATATCTTAAAGTATCTTAAAGATAAAGTTGTGACGTACAGTATACCAATAAACAGATGGTGTCTCAAGTCTCTCAAGTTGCTATTCCTGCAGACACATATGTTCTCACTCCTAGAGCTGCTTCATGGAAGCATCTGGTAGCCCAGTTGTCACGGCTTTGTTTGCTAGTTTAGTTACTTTTGACGTTTTGGTAGTTATGGGTAATGCTGGGTCGGGAGGGGGAAAAAAGTGACTAAAATGTGAACTCCAGGCGGCCCGACGCAGACAAGGGTGACCCAAGCAGCGCCAAAGTGCTTTTATTATGTGTTGATGATCCACCTGGACCGGTTCCTGCACAACATGCCTCTCCAGCGGCAGCTCCAAGAGCCAATAAGGTGCCTCTTCAACTCAGCGAACCTGTATTTAATCTGCCTCCTAGCCAGATACGTATTGCACCAATCAAACATGTGGCAGCAGGATCGCTCACTCAGCGTCCCACCAAACCTGCCAGCCTAGGATCAGACGTGCCAGCCTCACTTAAAAGACTATTGCTCCAGTGCCTGCTCACCCTGAAAACATAGCGCCTGCTGCCCCCCTGAAATGTTGCCCCCAGCACCACCGAAAAGGTTAATCTCTGGAGCCCGCCCTCCTGCTCCTCTCCTTTAAACCTTTCTTTCAATGTTGAAGATAATGGGAGCCACCCTAGAGTGCACCACTCTGCTTTCCAAGAGGAGAGCAAGGTAGAACGGTGAGAGGCCTCACTCCGACATGTTGATTCCTCCACTGATGGAACTGCATCTTGTTGACCATTTTAACATGCCACATTCCCCCGACAAGGCCCCAGTGACAGAACAGCGGTCAATGTAGGAAAGAGAAACCCACTTGCTTGGGAGACTTTGAAGACCTCTTAGAAACAAGGCCCTTCCTGCCCGGGAGAGAAAAGAACCACTGGTAGCCCTTCCCATCCACTGCAGGGGGGCATGGTCAGTCACCAGAGTATATTTCCTACCCACCAAGTAATACTGGAGCTCCTCAAGGGCCCACTTAATGGCAAGGGCCTCTCTTTCTACTGCGGTGTACCTTCAGGTGTTTCAGTTTCCGGCTGACTAAGATGACCGGGTGCTCCTCTCCATCAAAGTCCTAGCAAAGGACTGCACCTAGTCCAGTCTCTGAGGTGCCAGTCGAGGAAGGGTCAGCTGATGTTGGGGGTGCGCAATATGAGCTCCAAGGTCAGGGCTGTTTTCAGCCAGCTCCACCTCTTCGGTCCACTGTAGCCACTCTGGCTGTCCTTTCCTGGTCATGTTGAAGAGGGGGGAGCTACTGAGGATAACCGTTGGAAATACTCCGCCAACCCCAACAAGGCACACCTGTCTTGAGAGTCAAGGAAGTTTCTTATGCCAGCATTAGTAGCATAATCATTTCTCTGTATTGTTTTAATATGATTGTGATGCATTGTAAACCATGCCTTTGTTAATGTTCATTTGTCATCAGTCATAAAGCAATAGAGGAAATTTGAATTCAGACACAGAAAGAGCAGTTCCTTTGTTCACTTGGGGGTAGTCTGTAGTGACTTGGCTAAAACTGTGTCAGATGGTTTAAAACTCTATGGGACCCATGTTATAAATTCTCACTTCCGACCACTAGGTGGGAGAGAATGAACACAGTAAATACTACACTACAACAGGGCCAAACTGAAAACCAGTCTAATGTAGTTTAGTTAAGTTCCACCATGTTTAGGGTCAGAAATTTACTACACTTACATCCTAAATTATATTTCCAAGTTATTTCCTTATGTTTGATGCATAGATTAGAATTCATTCATCAAAATAGATTTCAGTGTGACATGAAAACAAATTATTGTTTGGAAGGTGCATTGATTTTTTTTTTTTTAAACATTGATAGCTATATGTAAGAGCTGTATATCACACACAATTTGTCCAGACGCCAAAGAGCTCTGCGCAAAGTTAAGTTCACGTCCATAACTATTAGCTGTAGAAACAGGAAGGTTCAACGCTACACCAGAAGAGGACAGCATCAGTCTGTTAGATGATTTGGGGAAAACAGAAAATGAGATTCACTCTGTATAATGAACCGCAAAGGATACATGGCAGGATTATTTCCTTTGGTTAGACAATCATGAAAGAGAGGTGTGTTTCAGAAAAGGTGGATTCTATGTGGCAACCCTTGTCTGTAAAGGCTGGGGAAAACGGCAATGTAAGTTGTCTGATCCCTTAGTTTGTTTAGCCCCAGGTAAGGCAAAGCCCCTGCATCTAATATCATTCGCCACCAAAACTTAATATATTAAACATTTGGTCAGTGTGATAAATTATTGGAGATATCCCGCCAAAGTATCAGCATTAGGGAAGATTGCTCCTGAATGCGCCTGATGGGACATGTTTTAAGATGTGGCTTGCAAATAGATGTCTGTCCGTTTTTGATTGGTCGTTACTATTGGTGGTACATTATAATAAAAAAAATTTTTTAAATCGCGACCAAATTTGGACTCTCTTGGGCTGAGGTACGGCGCGCGCCAACTGATGCCCGCGAGCATGTACCACCTGAAACCCGTGAATGGTTATCTTCAAGTATGACGCTCGTGTCACCCGTCTTTCCCACGGGACCTCGAACGCAGCGCGATATTCGCGAGCTTTTGTGTGGCTGTGGCAGCTGCCTGTTCCTGTGTGCGGGGAGGGGAGGGAGGAAGGGAAGGAGGGAGGAGGATAGGGCAGAACAGAGCTGGAGGCTTCAGCCATGTTAGTTTTCTCCACTGTGGACAAACGATGAGAGAGAGGAGCCATGGCCTTGTCACTGAGCGGAGACGACGAGGACTATGATTCAGAGTCTGAGCAGGTCAGAGCACTACGCCGTCTTTACGTGTCCTCTCTGCATGCCGTTACGCGTTCGTCAAAGTGTGCTGCGAAACACAGTCCTTTTTTTCTGAGAAGAATGCTGGGGGTTTTCTCAGCCGCCTCTAGGTTAGGTCTTTTCCCTCTTCTGCCCTACATCTACCCTGGTTGAAAAGCGAAGGGTGTCTGTGGAAACCCTGTAGTATAGTATCCCGTTTATTTTAGCGAACAATATGACCTGTAATTGCTGCCCGTGTAGAATAGCTCATGGAGGGTGACTTTTATACACGCGCTGTCCTTTTCTTCACGGATATCAGGATCGTATAATCTATCACGTTAGCCAGCATTGACCCATTTTCAATGAGCACTTTTATAGCCGTCAGTGCAGTTTGACTCAGCAATGTTACAGATATGAATGCCTCTGGCCATAAACCCAAGTGCTCATGTATAAGGTTACACTCTTTCAGTTCGCTGTAAAACACTAACCCCATATCTTGTTTGAAGGGCTGCTTTTCCTGTTTTTCATTTTCGCACACTTCTCAAACTTGCCCTACCCTGCGCCTTTAAGAGGGCTTTAGGCAATGTTGTTGAAGCAGGAACTGAGGAGGGGGATGGGGAGAGGGAACAATGAGGCGGCTCTACTTTGCTTGTTGGACCAGGGGATCCAAAAACTGGGGTCCAGGGTCTGTGAGGGGGGTCCCCGGCTAAATGGGGATTAGCTTAACTTCAATGTTGTTGCATTCACGTGGAAGTTTGCACTAGGACAGAATGTACAAGGATGGCTGTGTTGATGTGAGGTTTCGCTCTGCCCACCTACAGCACTGACAGACAACAAAAATCTTCCCAGCTGGAGGTCCCCATCACAGACCCACATCTCTAGGTGTCTGGGATCTAAAGCACATCTATATTGGGGGCATAAAAAGCTTTGGGCCCCTCTGATAGACTGGTTTTATAAGCTGCTCTGCAAGTCTCAGATACCCACTTGACCTGTATGCTTAAAGAAATGAGTTTTGTTGATATGAGAGCCAGATTATAACCTATGGTTGTGGAATCTGCTCCTTGTGTTGAAACAGTGAGCAGCAACACCCAGTGATCAATGTTCATCAATTGGGTTATTCTTCTTCTTCTTATTATTATTATTATTTGACACATTGATGGAGCTGTCACATTTTCCCCCCTTTTTGTGTGGTGTGGTGCGATGAGGGCCACTGTAGTTCAGCAGATGATAAGCCTCGTGACTTCCTCCCATTAAAATTCACACTGAAACTGAGTCAGAGGTCTGCCCTCAGATGTAGGCCATGTTTTGTTCATGGGCCTCAGCAAACCAATCCCAAATTCCTGACACATTACTCCACCAAGTTACAGTAAAGGCTAGTCAGCTGATCTTTGCTTGGTGGACCACCTGCATCAAGGCAGCATATTAAATGAACAACAACAGCAACAAACCCATGCTCTTCAGGGAATGAGAGATGCGGGAATTAGAAAATGCATAACATTTATAGGAAAAGGAGTGTATTATAAGCCTCGACCCAAATTGAACTGATACTTAATTCAATCAGAGACTCTGCAAAACCTGATAACTAATATTAGAATAGTAGCAGTGTCAGACAATGTCAGGAAAAATATGACATAATCATACTTGGACATTGTGTAATGTCGACAGTGAAAGCCTCCTCAGCCCTTCCTCTTATGTCTCCCTCCCAGATTCCATGGCAGCCAGTCGGATTTCGTGGAAAAGTGTCAGGTTGATTTTGCCCTATCTCTGCTGAATGTTGCATCAGCAACAGCAGGCAAAGCACAACCTATTATGGTAGAGAGGTGCAGAATTGGACGGGCTTGAAGATGATTGATGGTGAGACATCGGTAAAGATGATCAAAACCTCTCTCTCTCCAAAAGCTTCATAATGAGGAACATGCTAGGAAGATGGTATTCTGGTAAACATGAAGGAACATGTTGTGGTTTCAAGCTTTGTGCAAAAATTGCACAAAGCTTGCACCATTGTATTTATAGCATTAAGAGATGTTTTGCTCTCATTAGAAATAAAAGTTCTCCATGAAAGATTGCTGAAGGACTGTGACAAGATATTTGGTATTTGGGGGGCTATTGCTGAGGATCCTTTATTGACCCTTGCATAGGACTATTTTGATGTATTTGATTTGTTAAAAAATCATATGTTGTTGTTTTTTAGAAGTCCTTAATGAGATAGTCAGTATTAGACAAAACAAACATACAGTAACAGTCCCACTGTGGCACAGCAGACTCAATGTCATCTTGGCAGCAAAACAGTGTTTTGTCTTGTATTTCTATGCGCTATAAAAAATAAGGACAGGATTGGCTTTGCACCTGCAGTCAGTTCTCTGAAATGAAATGCCTTTAAGTGTATTGTAGACAAAATAAATTCTGCTTCATAATGTAATTTAGCTTATTAATTACCTCAACTTTCCAGTATTGGAGTGGGATGTATAAAGTTGTCGGAGCTGAGGAGCAAAATCTGGACAACAATTTGTGTTATTTAACAGATTCAGGAATTTGTCTTGTCTATTCAGATCCTGTGATTCGAAAACAAAGACATCTGTATTTTCATTTGGCCTGAAATGTCCTGTTGTATTTCCATCTTGTTTTCCTTGTTTTCCTACAGGACCTGTCTACAGTGTGGTTTTGCATAGCCATTCAGTTGGAATGCCATTTAACTAAGCGTTAACAGTGCATCATAGTTATGAAATATGTGCAAATTGTGGTATTTTGGTTGCTCATGAGTTACATTATTTATTACAGTGGACTGTCTGCATGGTCTGTTCTCTGAGAGAGAATCAGAGTAAATGAAACTATGAAAATGCTCACAGCTTCACATTCAGTAAGCTTATTCTTTCCCATCTTTTCCATTCACCTTCCCCTTCTTCAAACAGTTGCCACAAGCAAGGCAAATGTGTTGCCAAGGTAACCTTCCTTTCTGCAGCAAGAATCACAGTAATGGCTTATGATATGTCTTAATTTCCATGGCTTTGTTTGTCAGTCCTTGCATGGCAGCAGTGAAGAGACTGAAAAATACACTTAGGTGGATTCTGTGATTATATTACCATTGATCCAAAGTTGATTGGTGTGCGGGTGAGGAAGACTTCCCAGTGGCAGTGAAGGTTTACTTTCAGGAGCACTATGTCTAAGGAGCTGTGATTTTGCCTTGGTATGAATGGTCTTAGATGACTTAATCACCGTGTTACAACCAAGGCAGTTTGGAATTAGTTTCTTCGCTTATCCCTCTGAGGCACACATACAGGACATGGATGCATTTCACTACAGAGGTACAACACCCTTGCGGCAGGTAGGGGGGTTCAGTATCTTCCATAAGGACCATTTGATATCGATGGATCCATTTGTTATAGCAGACCTGTTCCCTTCCAGTGACAGGATGGTCTCTACCTAGCCCTCCAAATCACCTTCCTGTTCTGCACTGCTTTACCAAAGCCCACTCATTTTCTCCTCTGCAGCAGC
>CABFOQ010054164.1:17422-62293 GCA_900660455.1 Gephyroberyx darwinii
TCCTGTGCCACACAGGCATATGTTGTCATGCTCTGGCTCTCCCAAGAGGGACACACACCTCAAGCAAATCTATGCAGATATAACACATTTCAAACCACTTGACAGTAAAACATAACTTTAGTAATAAACTAACCCAATCCCAGGGACATTTCAATAATCTGATATTACACAATTCAAATCAAATGGAAAAAAATATAGATATGTACATCTCAGTGATATGGATCAATATATGCAACTGTACAGCAAGTCACTTTTTCTATATACTTTATATACCACAGGTGTCAGTAAACTTGTAGCTATATCTTTGAATAGTTAGTTCGATACTTTACAACTACATAAAATAAATCAACAGAAAGCATTAAGACACTTCATCCCACTCCTGACGATACACAACAACCAAAAGGAACACATTGAGAAAAAAAAAAAAATCACATCCAGTTAAGTTGGAAAACGGGGAAGATGATTGAATGAATTAGCACCGGTTTTCTTTTCTTTTTTTGTCTCAACAATCGAACGCTGAGACGGGACAGAGGTGACAGAAGAGATATTGCTATAATGAGACATTTCATGATCACTACCATTCATCTGTGTAATGTAGTACCTGATCAGCATGGGCTAGAGGTGGACTGATAAATTAGGGTTGACTAGAGCGGGTATGAACAATCGTAATCAGTGGATATGAGCTCTGATGACACGGCTAAATTAGCAAATGAGTAATGCACCTTCATCATAGATTATCCTTGACTTCAATGAAAATGGCAGAGCTCATCTGTGGGCTAAATAACACTATATAATGTAAGCCTATGACTGGGGGAAAAAAAGGACAATTATTTTCAATTGGCTTTTTTCCCTCTCCCCTAAATAATGACGGTGGCCTTCAGAAATCCATCGTCGGTCAGACAGGTCTTCATGAATTAGGAGGCATGCTACTTCAGACACTATTACTGCTCATAGTTTGCAGTGAATTGGGAGCAGTGGTGCATTAACACACAGTGTGTACAATTTCAAAGTGCTTTCTGGTAGAACATGCTAAACAATCAAACAGCCACAAACTGGCCCACGCAGAGATTAAAAGGGTGAGAAGCACGAGGGCGTAACCCATTATTTGGCACCTAGTTCACACACACCCCCCTCCCCAACTCTTCTGCGGTGACGCTCAGCACATTTCCGTTCACTATTTTACTAAGATATGTAGTCAGTTGCAGCAAGTGTAAAGAGAAGTGCTCTGCTGAGTATTCGCAGTTGAATGCTAGCTACAATTTATAGGCAGATCTGAGGGTGAGACGTTGTGTTAGACGGGATTGCACGTGGCCGAATACCACACATTCTTCTATACACCGGACATTTGTAAGAAAAGCATAAAAGACATTTAGGAATGAACACAGATTACAGATATGTTTTAGTTGAGGAATAACTCAGAAGGGTAGGGGCCTACACTCCATTGGTCAAACTGGAGAGTCAAATTCATAGCAAAACAAAAACACATTGATCATAACATTTTAATGTGCAAATAATGTGTTAGTTTGGGGTGTACAAACATAGACCACCCACAGAAAAGTATTTTGGGGACTCTAAGGTTATGAGCTGCATGGTTGACTTAAGACAGTCTGAGTCTGGTCAGCGGCGTTACCTACACAGAGAAAATCTCCCCTGCTGTAGGAGTCGGCGGCCCGGCGCTGACGCGGTGCATTAGGACTTGAAGACGTGCACGGCCCTCACGACGTACTGCCTGCAGATCGGGCACTCGCTCATCCTCTTGCCACACTTGGTGCAGGTGACCATGTGACCGCACTCCAGGAGGACGCAGTCGATCACAGCGTCCATGCAGATCCTGCAGAGGTTGTCGTCGTGGTTCGTCAGCGGACCCCTCTCGCTGTCTGCGAGAGAGCAAAAGAACACAGAGGGATCTGACTGGGAAGCTTAGGATAAGGCATGAGGCACAGCGCAAAGCAAAACAAAGCCATGAGGTCAGGGAACGGAGGAGGAACAAGGGGGTTGCGCAACATTCATCACTAAAACATCTATCTTGGTACGGCCGTGCTCGGAGCAAACCCAACTCCTGAGAAATGTCAACGTCTGATTATAGTTTTGTGACAAGGCGTTTCCATGACAACCAGACAATCTTTATCAGGCAGGACTGAAATAAAATGGCCAACATATGAAATGCCTTCTGTGCATAACAAATGGGAAGTGGAAACAGATAATGAACGAATCAACTCTGATCTTCAATAAAACAGCCAGAATCTCTCTCCTGTTTTCCTGATATGAATGCCAATCCAACAGCAGTACAGTACCGCACATACCAGGAGACAGTCTGCTCACTTATTACGTGTTTATTAAAAAGAAAAATCACCAACACAGAATAAACAAAACAACTTGACATCACAGATGGGAGCATTCAGGGCTGGATCACAGTGGGTACGGAGGCTGTGGCAGGCAGAGGGGATGGGGTGACACCTTGACAATGGAGGGGCAAGTCACAGATGGTATGTACGACTAGGGCAACGGTGGCAAGGAATTCATTCAGGCCTTACCTCCAATGGCACCGTTGCAGATAGGAGGGGGAAAGGCCACCACTTTTGTGTGGGAGGAGTAAAAGCAAGAGACATTTAATCATGACTCTGAATAGAAGGAGAGAATTTCATTTGAATGGACCCGTTCATGTTCAGACGGGGTCAGTGCAGGTATTGCATATCCTATTACTTACATAATAATGTCAGGAGAAGCAGCGGTCTAAAGTTATAAACTGGATGTGCTACCCAATCCTGATTTCTAGACACACACACACACACACTCACACACACACACACACAGAAGGGTGATCTCTTACCTGCAGTTATAGCAGTGCTCACGTTTTCCACTGAAACAAACCAGAAAAATTACATTATTAAAGTCACTTAAAATGCCTGCAGCCTGCAGATTCAGTGTTGGTGACTTTTAGTTAAAGGATGCGTTGCTTTTTCTCGAGATGATCTAAGACTTTTTATGACTAACAACTTGCAATGAGAAGCTTGGTAGCAGTTTCACCTCTGGGCATTAAGTATTTAGTGTGTACATTGCTGAGAGGATGCAAGGCTACCAGATTAAAAGCCTTTAAACATTTTCACAGGATTAATACCCACATGATTTCCTGTTCTCCTCTGTTTCTCTGTACAGTCTGTTAACACGCTCCACCAGCTCCCACTTCTCACAGCACCCTGAATAGTTGACAAAGTTCCTGGCCAGGATCTCCTTCAGCTGCCTCACGGACAGGCCCTCGATGTCCCTCAGGCTGGAGATGTCCGAGAGGGAGGCTCTGGCCCGCCGTCGCGTCTGAGGGCTCACCTGAGGGAGCAAGAATAAAGGGATAGCGTTGGGGAATTGGATCATTTAAAGTGCAGCCAAGTGCAAGACACTAAAATAGGGAAGCACACGCGAGGACAGAATTATGCTCAAGTTGATTTAAAATTTATGTAGAGCCAGCACAGACGGTAGAATAAACACAGCCGACATTTCAGAAAGCCTTCCTCAGGCTGTGCTGGTTTTCCTCTGCATCTGCTTCCTATTGGACCTGATACCGGTTCAGTGTTTTATTTGACTTAGACTATAATTTAAAATGTAAAAATGCTCCTTTCTTGCGCGTTTAAAAACTATGTTTCAATTCAAGTCATCATGGCTGCACCATGCATGTTGTGTGTGTGTTTGTCTGTCTCTCTTGTCTATAACCCCCCCAGCACCCAATTAATGGCATATCATAGTGGCTTTTATTTCTTTTGTCTAGTTGTGTGTAAAGCACTTTATAACTCATTTGAAAGTTTCAAAGTTTATTTAAGTTTGTTAGAATATTGAGTAGTGCGATTTCCATATTGCAAGAGGCTGCAATCTTTCTGACGGGGAGAAAGGTGTTTCAGACGGCTGCTTAATGACGGTTTCTGGCCAACAAATTACATTGCACATTGGAGAGAAATTTTCATCAGATTCAAACCGGGCAAACCTAATCATTAGCATCTCATTTTCAACCCCCATATTGCTTTTTTTCCCCAAGTGCTGGAACACAAAATAGTATGTATAAAAAGCTGTGTCAACAAGTATTGCCATTCATAATGCAATAGCAATATACAGCAAAACAATATGACATTTACAATATGATATTTCTCAGTATTGCGTAATCCCACATACTAAGGATATTATTTTAGTAAAGATCAGATCAGGAAACAAATATCAATACTATCCCATCCACACTGGGCGAAGGAAATTCAGACTAAGGTAGAAATGAAGAGATTTTGTGAAGACGTTGTTGAGCAGGTAATCTGAGGCTAAGACATAGATCACCTCAGGAGTGTGTTCACTGGGGTCCAAGTTGAGGAGGGACACTGACATGGCGTCACCTATATCCTGTAAAGACAAAAACAAACATTACGGTGCAACAACGTGAAAAGAACACCGCTCCCTCGGCCAAGACAAGCCAGTTAACTGAGGATTAGGATTAGTCACCCTTCAGCTAGGCCATTGATACCTTGGGAACAACAATGCTTCTTACCTTCCCATCATAGAAAAGCTTACTGCTCCCTAAGTGGGACAAGTACAAGTATTTATAGTGGATCTTGGCTGCTTAGAGTTGCGCTACCTTTTCAGTGCCACTTCCAGTGCTTCTTACACTCTGTCTCTTTCCCTCTTTTTCCCACGAGTTGCCTCACTGCTTTCTAGACTGCCAACCACTTACTTTTTAGGTTGTTGACAATTTGTATTAAAGTTGGACAGTCAACCTCATGTACTACATCCATCTCTGGTGATATATCATGTGCAGTGTTTCACTCAGATTTATTTGTGGCAGCCCGCGACAATATCAGACTTATGAGGAAATAGATTCCATTGATGAAATTGCATATTAAGAGCTCCTATTGTGTTGCATTCATACACTTTGTTCTGCTATTCAACTCTAACATGCCACAGCAAACATTTACCAGCATTTGGTTAGTGGCTGGTGTTTAGTGCCCACTGTACCTGGTTGGTATCAGAGCTATCACTTCTGCTGAGCGGTTCCTCCTGAGAGGCAGCAAGAGCAGACAGCTCTGAGGCAGACTGGGTGGCAGAAGGGGGCGGCATGTAGAGGGAGCGGGAGTTGAGGCTGGCCGTGTCGGGGTCCTCTTCTTCCTCAGTGCCTTGGTGACAGAGCACCAGGTCCACCAGGTCTTCCTTCTCCCTGCAGGTATCAGTGGGGATGTTGCGCAGCAGCAGGTACTGGCGCAGGTCCTTGACCCGTAGACGCATGAGCTGTGGCCGCTGGAAGGCTGTTGCCTTCAGCAAGTGACATGTGGCACAAATGCGAAGATTCTCTTGTAGCACGGAGCATAGCGAACAGAAGCTCTTCTTACAGTCACAGCAAATATGCTATGGGAGAAATAGAGTGTGAAAGAAAAAGAAAAATGAAAGATGATGGGAGGTGAGGCAATTTGTGATTTAATAGAGTTTGCAAGCACTCACTTTCCACCATGTGTTATTGCCAAAAAATGCCATTAAAAATGGTCAAATTCTTCTATGTGGTCCTTGGTTTGTAGTCTAAGGAGGAAATTGTGATGACAGAAAGCAGAAAAATGGCACCCAAACAAATCCTGGGGAGGCACATCAATGGCCTTTACTGCATTTTCAATCATCCACATCTGCTCTACCTCTCCAGACACAGAGGCAGGAGGCAGCTCATTTTTTTTAAGTGACAAACATCAAACGGTAATAAATGCAAGATATGGGAATAGATTCTCCATTGGCATGGTGAGCGAGTGAAGGTTCAGACAGCAGTAATGGAATGAGACCCTGTGACATATAAACATGAGCACTCCTTCCACTAGGATAGTATTACAGAAATCGGTATGCCGTCCATCTGCCTCTGCCATCATCTAGAACAGCACCTTTTTCACCAAAAATAGTAGCCTCAGGGCGGAGGCTAAATTAATCCTCTTTTAGCCCATTTTCTTGCACAACCTGACATTGTTTTAACTCCTTGAAAACCAGTGGTCAATACTAATCCATAGTAGCCAGTACAAGCTGTAGCACCCTCATGATGTAACTCGCCATATTTAGTGTCTCAACAGACACATCAGATTACACACAATGACGTAACACAACAATAGACTCTGAATAGCAGTTATAATCTGAACATCCACTAGCTTCATCTTCAGAGGTACAACGACCTTTGAAACGTGTTTTAGACTTATCCATAAGGGATGTAAATCTTGACTTTGAATATTAAAATTAAGTAACTGACAAACCGACTATCTTAAAAATGTACTAAAAACATGCGCCCCGTGTACATCCCAAGTAACAGATGACTCAATATTTTCCTCAGCAAAAACAGTAAATAACAGTAAAAATAAATATTAGGTTATATTGATGAGCTATGGAAATGAGTTTTGTTCTGGCAACTCCATATGGATAATACATTTAGTTTAACCAACTAGTATTTGTTTTCAACACATATCAGATAGCTATTAATCAACTAGCCATTTAATATTGCCATCCCCACTATGTATACACATGCACTTTTTTCTTCTCATTCAGTCAGCAGACATGGTTGCCACAAAGCATGCAGGAACCAACCTTTCTTCTGAAGACTGAGAAGGCCTGGCCACAGGCCTTGCATACGAGGCTGGGACTCCCTGAGGTTGTGGGCGGGTATGTGGAGTATCCCGCACTGGGGGCAAATCGGAAGGGTCCAGCACCAGCTCCAAACCCTGGCTGCTGGCCTCTAACTGCCCCGGTGCCCATGACTTCATTCAGCAGACCACAGCATGAAGCCCACATGGAGGAGGCCCCTGCCTGACATTCACAAAACATACACAGGACACACATTTGTTTTCACAGTTATTATGTAATGAGCACTTATCTCTCAGAGTCAGCGACAACAACAGTAATGTCTGCAGTGTCCAATCAGTGCAAGCTAAAATAACAACAGTCTTTAAAATATGGATAGGTGTTGTGCTTTGATGCTGTGCAGACAGGTTATTTCACATCTAATAGCATCATCTATAAATAGGGTGACCATGGTAACAGATAATCGTGTTCTTTATATGGGAGACACATGACCTCATGTGGAAGCTGATTATGGCTGATGAAATTGAAAGCGTTTGCCCGTAGATCAGGGTAGCACAATAAACCATGCAGACAGGCAGAGTAAGCATCCCAAAACCTCAAAACATTGGCACAACGGACGCAGACAGTGACATTTTCGTCCTGTGCTAACTACAGCTACGTTGTTAACCAGCTGACGTTATCTGGAAGAAAAATAACTTAACAAATCCCCAATGAGAAGAGAAATGTACCCACTTCAGTACTGTTCCACACCTAAGGTTCCTGCATGTAACAGCAGTCAGAATTGCTGCCTATACAACCGTTTATCTAACTAGCTTAGCTAGCTAATGTTGTCAAGGCTAACCAGAACGTCAGCTGCCCAATACAACAAAATGAAGCTTGGTCAGCTACGCTATCTAACGCTAGCTAGCTGGCGGAAGCAATCGGCTAAGCAGTGCTAAATTTGGAACAAAATTATAAAGAGACAACTGCACCTTCATTGCAACTCCGGCGTGTGTAATGTGAAAGAATAGATTGATAGTGTAATCATTGCAACGAGGAGGCTCGCTACTTTAGTTGAACTGCCTGGCTGTGTCTTCTTCCCTTCCTAACGAACGGGTGAGAGAAATGAGCGAGAACTACCGCTGGGTGAGTGTACAGTAGTGCTGCATTTAAGTCCTATGGGAATAATCGTGATAACGACTGCGTTAATATATCATTTTCTACACTTGACCACAGTTATTTCCTTGTTATAGAAAATTCAGAATTGATATAGTTGGAGAAAACGGGACCAGTTATCAAACCCCGAGTTCCAAAGTAATATTTACGACCTGGAAGCTAAGGTGAATGGTATTTTCAAATACGGTATCCATATGTACTGTATTTTACATATGACTTGAATGCAGCATGGCAGTGACCTGAGGTAATAATTCAACCTATCATAACACAGAAACCGGTGCAGAGGATGCACAAACATATATCTGTCATCTTGACTTTAACTTGTCTCTACACCTAGCCCTATGTATTTCAGATTCATAAAACCTTTTCAGTATACATTGTGTACATTTATGGAACATGACTGGCAGTTTTTTTGTGACACAGAGATTCATATTTTATTAAAGTGTGGTGAAAGTACACTACCAAATGAAAAGGAACCCCAGACATTTTGAATCTACAACTACATTCTGCTTAGTCTATGGCACTTCCCTTGCCATAGACTCAGTGGAGGGTAAACCCATCTAAACTCAGTTTATTCACCTTTTTAGGTTAATGTAAATCTTTATGAGCTTACTTCACAATATACATCATAGTATGTAAGTTATGTGAGGATTGGGTGTTTTAACTACATGGGGCCTTTGCCAGTGTTTAACCACAGTCTCTGTAACAGTATCCACAACCAGAGCTCTATCAATAATTTCTATCAACATGGCCTACTTTCCAATACACTCAGTTTCCCCACATTTTTATTTGTGTGAAGACCTTTTCAAGCTAATATAAATCTAATTTTGTTTCTAAACAGACATTATATAATCTCTTGTGCAATTCATAATGACAGAGTTGCTGCTCAGTAGTACCCAGTGTATATTTCCCTCAGGCAACCAGGTAGCAGGTCTACTTTTGACTGTATTAAGGCACTTGCATATGTATTGTCATGCATATTGTCAATATTGTCATATTATAATGCATCAGGTACTCAACACAATCTCACATATCCATTCGTATAGGCTGCTGTCGTTTCTTTAGATAACTGCTCACAGCAATGCCACTTGTTAGCTATGTTAGATTTGTAGATAGTTAGGTTCCCTGATTTCAGTCAGGTTGTTTACCATAGGGATAAATGTTCACAAAGACAAGAACTGGGTGACAGGCTAGGAAAAGAGCATGAACAGTGAATATCTATTTTGACAGACGGGACCAGTGAGATACTCAGATGGCACTTTACCCAGGGGTATAATATGGCCTGGTTTAAACTGGGGATAATATGATTAACAATCTCTTATTGTATTTTGATCCAGCCTCTCAAATTTATAAACTATGACGCTACTAACAGATTAATATCCATGTCGGGTCTTCCAGTTTCGATTGTTCGTACTGAACGCGTCACGGTGACGTATTTTTAAGGGGACAGAAGGAGGGCGGTTTGAAGCAAAGAGGCAATTTTAGTTTAGTATTCTTAGTAAATATGCTTCAAATTATCCACGAATGACACGACTAAAGTGACCGCTTGATCTCAGCAAGATAGTTGTTTTGTAACGTGGCCTCTATCAGCTGTTGGTGTGTTATGCATAGCTAGCTTCCACACGGGACTTAATAAGTTACTGGTAGCTAGCTAGCTAGTCACCGCTGGTGACTGAGTGCAAGGTTTCCTTTGGCTACATGGTCACTCGGTTTTGCACACAATTGGTTTCTTTCTTCGCTACAACCTACCTAGATCTTTAAACAATGGCGAGTGTGCACGAAAGTTTATATTTCAACCCGATGATGACGAACGGCGTAGTTCATGCTAACGTCTTCGGCATCAAAGACTGGGTGACGCCGTATAAAATCTCTGTCCTGGCCTTACTGTACGAGATGACCACGTCCAAGATTGCTCTGCCAGAAAGAAGGCGACTTAACAAACTCATTCTGCCCCTACAGCAGGTCGGTTGCTTGCCCTGGTTATTTGCACTTAACTGTGTTAAAGTTGGTTATTCATCTTTTCATCTTTGTTTGTTTAATCTGGGGTCGTCATTAGGGTCCAGACTTGACTCTTGGCCAGTTCCTTAAGACTGTGGAGGATTGTTGCCCTCAGACTGCATATGCTGTCAAACTCAGGTATGCTGCTTCAGTATGAAACACATTCCTTTGGTTCATTGCTCAGTTGCACATTTGTACCCACCCTGAATATAAAGTCAGTGAATTTCTGTCAACAGTGACTCCTGTAATTGTTGTTGAACATTTATATTCTAGGCATTTATCTGACACTCTCATCCAGGATGCCTTAAAATAGGTGTATCCTCCATTTGTAGCTGCAGAGGCTCATGTTTTTTTCTCTTCAAAGGCTGCGTGAAATGGCTGATAGAGAGCTGAAAGACATGGAGTACTTTTTTTCCACCCTTCCCACTCCTTTCACTGCTTTTGACTCTGAGGCTTATAAAACCAGTGTTGTTGGTGAGTACTAAAAGTCTGGTTGAAAGAAAGTCCTCAGAGATCACTGTGATTCTCATCGCTGTGTCCCACCCATGTGTTTAGGTCTTTTTATGAGACACATGCTCCTGGCCTACAACAAGCTGTCCTTCAGTCAGGTGTACAAACTGTACAAGTCCCTTCAACACTACTACCACAGTCACTTTGCCAAGCCTACTGACGGGCAGATGGGTTTGCCGGCGTTGGTTGCAGACGACTCGGACATGGACCTCACCAGCACCGAGGACACTGTAGGGGACAGAATGGACAAGGAGGAGCTGGACACCCCACTGCATGAGTCAGAGCTTCGGTTGGTGACGCTATTCTTGTATAATATCATTAATTATATAGTACATTTTATTGTCAAGGGACTTAATAAGCCCTGGGATTTCAAACTCTGCTTTTTTAGAAGTGACGATACTCCAAGCAGAGGTCCCCTGTCACAAAAACAAGCGGAGTACTTTCTTGCAAGACAGGTGAGTGTGAACATCACGGGTAAAATTAGTCTCATGATTGTAAGGGTAGCCTTGACACTGTCAATGAAACCTAAATGTTGTGTCATAGCAGCTGAGGGTTTTTTTTCACAGTAACTAAAAACATTTCCTTTTCCCAGGCATACCTTCTGAAGAACGATGAGAACAAAGCTCTGAAGCCCGCTGCTCTGCAGGATGAGCTCAACAACATGCTGAAGTTCAACCCAGATTTTGCTGAGGCGGTGAGTCTCCACTTACTTAGTTACTTCACAATCATTTTTATGACTATGCCCTTGATAGTGCAATTTCAGCTCTTTTGTGTTTTGTCTTCCCTCAGCATTACCTAAACTACCTGAACAGCATGCGGGTCCAGGACATCTTCATCTCCACCCACAGTCTGTTACATTATTTTGACAGACTCATCCTGTCTGGCAGTGAGGGAAAGAGCAACGGTGATGAGGGCTATGGGCGGAGTCTCCGCTACGCTGCCCTCAACCTGGCAAGCCTGCACTGCCGCTTTGGCCACTAGTGAGTAATGGGGGTGGTGGAGTTATGGGTTGGTGGATAGGTGCCTACATCTGTATAAAACATGCTAACAAGCTATTTTTCTCTTCTTGGCCCTCAGTCAACAGGCTGACCTGGCTCTACAAGAGGCTATCCGCATCGCCCAGGAGTCCAACGATCATGTGTGCTTGCAGCACTGCCTGGTATAAGTTCTTTCTATTTGTGTTGTTTGACTTCAGTGTTGGTGCCATGATGGATTGTTCATGATGTTTGAATATAACTTGAGTCTGTCTCACTTTCTCTCTTTGTGTCTTGTCTGTGCCTCCAGAGTTGGCTTTACACACTGGAGCAGATGAAAGGATCTGACAGCTCCATGTTAACTGAGGATTCAGTGAAAATGGCTGCCCATTTCTGCCTACCAGTGAGTGAAGAATAAACCTTTATGAGAGTGGCTGTGGCAGTTAATACAGCAATAATACCCAAGAGGGTGCCCTTTGCCGTTATTATGGTTACAATGGTGATGCATCAGGTGCGAGATGCAGCTGAGGACCGACGGCAGCACTTTAATACCCATAATCACAGTAAAGAACATCCTTAAATGTAATATGGCTTTCATATAACGGATACCGCCAAATGGTTTCTGACTGCAAAGTTGTCTTCAAAATAGTATTCATACATAACAGTAAGAACCAGGAGCTATCGAGAAAGACTGCTAATTAGCTCCCTGGGTTACCACAGGAGTTGGCATGGCAACCCATAAAACATGGCAACCACACCTTGGTAGTAAACAGCGTAGTTGGAAGCATCTCTGACCAGTCAGATTGCTTTGCTGAAACCTTTGTATGATTTATCACAGGCATCTGTAATCCACCACGCTTCTGTCTTCTCTAGTACTTGGCGTCTCTGGGCATTCAGTCCTTGGTCCAGCAGGGGGCGATACAGGGTAAGACAGCCCATGAACTGATGGATGCACTGAAGGACACGGACATCCTGCACTGGAAGCACAGTCTGTCAGAGCTGATAGAGATCAGCCTGGCCCAGACTACGTCCATATGGAGGATGTACGGCAAGAGGTCAGGCTCCTCACCTTGCCACTCTGATACACACTTGTCACTGCAGTTCACTGTCGCTGACAGTAGAGTGCATGCCAACACAGCCTCTTTCTCACATTAGGTTAAAGCCCGTAGCAGCAGTATGGATCTGTTGGT
The DNA here is from genome assembly GCA_900660455.1 of Gephyroberyx darwinii. Lineage (NCBI taxonomy): Eukaryota > Metazoa > Chordata > Actinopteri > Trachichthyiformes > Trachichthyidae > Gephyroberyx > Gephyroberyx darwinii. The sequence continues at coordinate 29,817 of CABFOQ010054164.1, forward strand.
AGTGTGTTGATCTTTTTATGGATGGCTTAACAAGTATGAGGCAGCTTAACCCGAATTGCATATTTACTTTGAAGTCCTTAAACGTGTGTTCACATTTGTATTGTTTCTGAACACTTGAGTGAAATGCACCTGTATTTCAAGAGACTAAAATTTAGATGGTAAAATAAATTACTCATTTTGTCTTTAAGAAGTGTTTGGATGATCATTATTTTTATTTATTTTTTATTTTTTCTGTGTGTCATGCCATGTCTTGTGCAGCACCATGGCTCTGCAGCAGGCCCAGCTGCTTCTCAACATGAGCAGTCTGGAGCCAGTCAACTTCGGGGTCCAGCAGAATAACACGGAGGGCTTTGCCGTGGCCCTCTGCCACCTGGCCGAGCTGCATGCTGAGCAGGTAGTGCATTTGATTTGATCTTGTCTCTCTCTGGTTTCTGCCCCGCTGCTACATATCCATTAGTCGGTTGGCCCAGCATTGCGGCAAAGTAATCAAAATTGATCAAGTCTACTTTCCAGCTCCTGGGCCTTCTTCCCATGTTTTCCTGTGCTTCCGTTGCAGGGTCTGTACAGTGCCGTGGCAAAGATTCTCCAGCATCTGAAGGAACAGTTTCCTCCTCACACACAGCATGCCAAAGTGAGTTTCCTCAACCACATTGTTTATTAGGGCACAATTGCTTCATTGGTCAAGAGAGAAGGGGGATGACATGCAAGATATGATGCAGCATAGCAGTGCTTAAAGTCTTAATGATTTCGAATAAAAGGGAATTGGGAAGGATTGTTAAAAAAATCTGATGGTATTATTGGTTGGACTTTTTCTGTACATATTTCAGGTATGACACAAGGTAACCACTAAAGATACTTTCCCCCATTTTCCCACAAGGAAATAATTTTTTGGGCATTTATTAACAAGGTGAAAAATGAACAAGGTGCAAAAAAAGAAAATTTTCATTCATTGTGACTTGGACAACGTAGTGCTCAGACCCAGGGGCTGAATATCAGAACCAAGAAGTCAATACTTGCGTCCTTGTGGAAAAAAGTCTTCCCAAGTTGTCTTGTAGAGAACAAACTTAGGAAAGCGAGCACAGAGAAGCATCCTGACAGTTTGAGATGCACCGTGTGCTTGACGTGGCGCACGCAAGCAAGCAAGTAACACGCACAGCTGTTCGCTCCCCCATCTGTTTCAGCCGCCTCTGCGCTACAGAGTGTCTTGGCCGCGAGGCGTCGTTCTCACAATGAATCTTGGGGCTTCCAGTTCTTTTTCTCATCAGCAAGTCGGCATCTGATGCATCCTGGATTGGCAAGCGAACTTGCAGGATATTTATCTGTCCTCTGTCCTCGCGTTGTTTTGTTTTGGAATCGCACTTCAACCGTTAGATGTTATGTCAAAGGCATCACGGAAGACACAAGGACACACAAGAACACATATCGAGAAAGAGAGACCCTGTTCAACCATTTATACATTATTTTTTGTTTATTATTTTTCATTTTTTATTATTTCTATCTTGATAGATCAAATTCATACAACAACAAACATGAATGCTATGAGATTTTTTTATTTTTTTTTAATCTCTGAATCAGCTCTGGATGCTTTGTGACCTGAAAATCCAGTTTGACAGGCATATGAATGATGGGAAATATCATTTGGCAGAGCCCCACGTCACCGCTATCTCTGCCTTAAACAAATCCGAGGGTCTCTACAGGTAAAAGCCACGGCAAAATCTTCATCTCTCATTCCTGTTAATACCTGTCTCCTATTTCCTCCGTATTGTGCTGTAGCTGTAACCGTGTGTTTGCTGACAGGGAAGCTCAAGTTCTGAAAGCACTGAACCGAACGACGGAGGCATACAGCATCTTGCAGAGGCTCCAGGTACACTGTGAGAAGACCAAATGCACAGAGATGATCATCAGGTAGGACAGCAGGCCACTCCTTATTTACCCTGTTGCCTATTTGCAGGGATGTAGTGGAGTGTGAACACAATCTAAACTCAGTCCATTGTGTTTCCACCTGGCTTATGCTATCTTAATGATGTGAAATTCAGAGTACACATCAATATCATATGAAAAATATTATTTTGTGTTTATATTGGTGGTTGTACCTGTTTTTATCTTTGCATTCACTACCCATTAGTACATCTCTCATACAGGGTCATGCTTTCTACTGCTGAGCTCCACTGGGAGTCATCTGGCTTCTCTACAGCCCTTCCTCTCCTGCTGCAGGCCTTGGCTCTGGCTAGACAGCACCACTTACAGGCCCTCGCCTCAGAAGCCATCCTTCACCTGGCCTTCACTCAGGTCAGCCACTATAGGGCCAGTGACTAAAACAAACACCACCACAGCTTGCATGCACAGCACAGTGATGCATGTGTCAATATTTTATGTCCTTGTTGTTTTCGCTCCTTTTCTGCAGCTGATGTTGGGGGTTCCTGAGCAGGCGCTGAGTGTCCTCCATGAAGCCATGGAGCCTATTCTGGCCCACGGGGCAGTCATGGACAAAGGCCGTGCCCTGCTGCTCACGGCCCGCTGTCAGATGGCTATGGCTGGGTTCAGGCCAAACGGACAAGGGCAAGCAGGTAACAGCCCTAGCTGCTTGCCAAATCCCTATCAGTGTTCATGGTTGTGAAGTTACTGTTTAAACACCATGGCTTGTTGTCTCCCTTCAGCTTTGGGTTTGGCAATCCAGACGCTAGACGAGGCTGCGGCCTATTTCTCCATGTTGAACTGTAAGAAGCGGCTGCGTGACGTCCACTACCTGCAGGCTCAGGTCCATCGCTCACTGGGACAAACGCCCCAATGCAACAAATGTGCCATGCTCTTTCGCCTGCTGGACCAGGAGCTGCAGTCACCGGCGGCACCGGTCTCCATGCGAGTCTAACTGCTCCCTGTCTGCCTACAAACCAGAATCAGCCGCTCAAAAAGACACAATTATTGCCTTGGACATAAAGACTGAAACCTGTATTACCTTATGATGCAAATCTACAATAAGGGATTTCCTTTGTTAAAAGTAAAGCTGTAGAATAAAATGCCTCCTGATCTTTTTCATTGCATTGCCTTTCTGTCGTGGAACAGTTCCTCTTAATTAGAGTTGATTCCCTGCCTGATCACCACTAGATGGTGATGAAGATCTGGCCTCTCTGTCAGCCCTACAGTATACTTCTTCATAAATACTTAGAACCAGGAACAAGTGTTGAACTCTTTGCCTGCAATGCTGGGATACATGTCAATAATCAAAAATGATGTTGAGTCACCAGTGGATCCAGAATAGATCCTTTGTCTCTTGGCCAGGTACAGGATTTGAATGATGGCCTCTGGTGATAAGTGCAACAACAGCAGGCTTGATAGCATCGACCGCAGCATAGGTCCGAGGCTGTCAGACATGAATGTCAGCAGACGGTGTGGTAGAACATGCTGAAAGTTTATCAGGAGCCGTCACGGCGGGGCTGATTTACCCGCCGCGTCTTGATGAATGAGGGTAATATCACCGTTAGCCACAAGATGAATGTGTTTCAGTGAGTTGGATGATTTTTATTCCGCCGGAAGAATACTGATGAAGGAGGAATCCATTTTGGCGGAGGAGGAACGTTCCCTTGAGTCATGATCACATTTATAATGTAATAGACCTGAGATGACATAACACCGCGTATCTGTATTCTGCTTGAGTGTGACAAGTCGTGCGAACTGTTTTGGGTGATAACATCACAATTTGGTGGTCTGATGGGCCTCTAATAAATGACTACTTTCTAGAATAAATGGCTTTTCTTTCCTAATGTCTTGGTAGGATATTTTATTATTGGCTAATCTGATATGAGTATATGAATTATTATCAGTAAGTAGGATATCTATGAACTGCAGGATAAACTAAAGCTGTCTTTCATTTCCTTGAATCAAGTGTTGTTTTATGGACACTAGTGGAGTGATCAGCCTTATTCTGCCCTGCCCCTAGACACTCCTGAAACAAGTGGAATTTGTTTTTTTTTCTCTTGTTATAAGAAAAATAAGATTTTAAGACAGACTACAATGAAACACTTGGTCAAAATAGATTTGTCTTTGTTTCCTGTCTATGGTCGGTGGGGGGTCTGATGGGAGCCAGCTGACATGAACTTCCTGCATTCACCGTCTGCTGCAGCCCTCTCAAAATTCCTGTCTGCCGAGTGTTTGGCTTCTTGTCAGTTTAGTGTATAAACAGATAGATCATATATAGCTCTGGGAATCTTTCAATGTAAATAAGACTTTAACATGTAAGGGTGTTGGGATGGTGGTTTTGGGGATGGGGCCAACTAGTAACTATTTGCCTTGACGAGAGTGGGTAGAGTGGATGTGTAAACTAAACTAAGGCTTTTCATGAGACACCAGATGGAGCATGTGCTTGTTAACAGAACATATCCAAACAGCCTGGCAGTGACATAAGTGTGTTTTTTTTTCTTCTTCTAATCAATATCATTTTCCTTCTCAGTGGGGTAGTCTCAATTGACTTGTAGATGTGTGTGAGATGAGATGTAAAATAAATCGGTACAGAAATGCCCAGAGGTTCCACGTGTAAAAAAATAACATCTTTGTTCAAAATGTTTAATAACAAGCATGGCAACAAGCATGGCGTAAGAACAATGCATGTTTAGAAAAATATATCTGCAAATGTATTTTCGGAATACACTATACATTCACTTAACCTCTACTCGGTATTAAACATCTACAATTCAAAAGTGTCTTTCACAACACTCTGCATCACAAAAAAAATAGAAGCCACGTCACCAGATCCAAATGGACCCGAGCGACTGAGCCCTTATCAACAGAATCTGAGACATGGTCAGAGTTTCCATTAAATCTTTAAGGTTCATTTCAGGATCAACTTTCATCGGGATAGATATGTAGGCAGACATCTTGGTAGAGCAGGTAGACGACCTGAGGCATCCTACTTTTTAATTCGTTCTTCGTTTTCTATGACCAGCTAGGGCGTTTTACATGTTTAAGACATGAAACAAACCCCTTCAGACAAAATATCCGATCATTCACATGGTTGACTGGATTTTTTTTTTCCTTCTTTGGACAAAAACAAACTACATGGACAACCTACTACCACTCAAATCTTTCCCTAAGACATACTGATGAAATCTAAGAACAAGTATTTCTCATGAATTCGCCTATTTAATGGGGTAGTCTATCCATACAGCCTTGCTTCGTTGTTTATTTATTGGATGCCATATCATAAACAAACTGGGTTTAGTACATAGCAGAGGATTCGTCCCTACCAATGCAGTTTTGATCCACTGGTTTATGTATCCAAATGGTAACGGCTGATGCATTCTCCAGTCTTTCAAACATCATCTTCACCACTAATAACCAATAATGATGATCTCTCGTGCAATCTCCTTTCTTTTTTTTTTTTCAAAACACAAAAAATAAATAATGCCAAGAAAAGCAGAAATGCTGAATATTGGTTTTGACTGAAAGAGGTATTGAAACGGAGTGAGTCATTTTCCCATGTTTGAGTTAAAGAAATTAAACTCAAAGAAAGAGAGGTGGCTGTGTCTCCATAGCTTAAACAGTGCTGGTGTCTCTCCTCGGAGGCGTCCATTGCAGACACGTCCTGCAGCTCTGTCCCGGTGTCTTTGAAGGAGACCATCCAGGTGAAGAGGAGCAGAAGGGCTGAAGGCGTCCTCAGTAGCCGGCTGGGTAGCCTCCTTTCCTGGGGTCCGACTCTGCACAGATGCGCTCTCCCCTTCGCACCACTGCCTGGACCACTGAATCTGGAGTCTGCAGCAGCTCTGTTATGTGGTTCTTCTGGGCCAGGCCGTCTAGGACACTCTGCCATGCCATCATCATCATTATTGTCACCATTATCATCATCAACATCATCCTCATCATCATCATCACACACACGTTGTACGTTGTTGTTTTTTTTAGGAGAAAATGACCACAATATAGAGCATCAGCGTGGGTTGATAGGATTGTTGATCAATACCAATGACTCAACGATTACTTCAACAGGTGCTGAAATTTCTGACTTTCAAAACTTACTTTCCGGCCCATACTACGTTTTGGAACAAAAAATCCCTGCCCACTGGAATTCCAACACTCCCAAAACTTCTATGGTCACCAATAGGGGTCGATAAAATTGATAAATTACTTACTGCCCTTGTAATTAATCATTGATTTGTACAATATTCTGTATGAACACTGATCCAGATGTAATTTTGCCAGCAGTATAAATCTCTGTGAGCATGCGTGACAAACCTTTTCAAAGCCCTGCTCCACCACTGTAATATTTGGGTTGAGTTGGTTGTGAACTCGAGGTTCTGTCACAGCTTTTTTGAGGTCGTAGTTGAAGAACAAGGAGTTCAGGATGACCTGTGTGCAGCAGAAACATACGAGACATCTGGTATCAAAGAAGTGTGCCTGTGTGTCCATAGCGTCAAGGTGCACATGGATGGATCGGACTTACTAAGGCAGTAGCTGTGGTGATCTTTGTTCCTCCAGACGCTCCCACCACCATTTTCACTCTGTTGTCTTTGTCGAAGATGATAGTAGGGCACATGGAAGAGAGTGGCCTCTTGCCTAAAACAGATTAGCAGAATGCACCTATGGCTGTTTTATGAATGAATGAGTTATTTTTATTTTGTTACTACATGTAGCATTTTAGCAATAATATTAAATCATTACTACATCAGTTTTGAGTCGTTAGTATAATTGCTGTAAACAAACAAGACCATCACTGAAGACTGGCAGCCTCTCCCGGCCTATACATAGCACAGTACGAAACAGGAAGGGAGTGTGTTCTTTGCAATGACAGATGATCTTTGTGACAACAGGGTTTATGGGAAATGTGGTCTTAATTTTGAGAAACACTAGCAGCAGCAATACCACTGGCATGACATAGAGGCTACCAACCGTCTTGACCATGGTCCCATTTGTTGACGGTAATTATAGCAAGGTATTACAGTTAATATGACAATGACATATTTATGTTTAAAAATGCTACACGTAGCACCCTTAAAGTCGGGGTCATTTTGGTTGTTATGTCAGTATTGTGCTGCTCATGGTATTATGAACTTCCCTATTAGGGATGTATGTTTCAATGCACCCATCAGCCCACCCATCCATCCATCAACACAGGCACGTGTCAAGATGTTCTAGCCCCAACTGAGTGTTTGATTAAGACAATCAATACAGCATGACAGTCCAATCCAGCCACACCTGGTTGGATGAAGTTGTTGGGCGAGGGAGGGATTCCAAACCCATTGGTCATGTGTGGGGAACTGAAGTCATCCATTTCGTCATTGAAGATGATACCAGTCGTTCGGGACATCACTTTAGAACCGAAGCTGAGAAAAGGGAGTAGGTATTAGAGATGACTTATCTGGAATGGATGTAAAACGATTAGCAGCAACATTGTGTTCGCTGGATAGTTAGGTAGTGTTTCACCACTGTCAGGTGGCAACCTCCCATCTCCAGTCTTGGTCAATTTTGGTTTTTGCTTGAAATTAAGGGTTACAGGATAATTCATGACTGGAGCAAGTTCTATGACTTAAGGCAAAAGAAAACCATGTAAAATCCATTGTGTAGTTAGGGTTGGGGTTAGTAGTTGAAATTTTTTTTTTTCTCTCTCATTTTCTGAAAACGTGACCTTTTGGACACTAAGATTGACAGTGGTTTGATGTATTACAGCTATTATGTTGGACATGCTCTGACAAAGGAATCTTACTACAGATTGATGGTGCTGGTGGCCGCCACAGCACTTCCATCCTCGGCAATGACGGACAGGTGAGCCGTCCCGTGGTTGTCTGGGACAAAGTACTCAGGCTCATAATAGCTGTCTGGATGGGTGGTGTCATCCGTAATCTTACTCCTGATGCCGTCAGCAAAGTAGTCTGAGGTCATGTTGTGGATGAGCTGGGGAGAACAAAACAATCAGTCACAGAACAGGACTTCCTGACAGTTTGCCTTGAAGATCTTCATGAGCAGCAAAGAACAGCAGAGCACGATGCTCCTCGGAGCCTACCGTCGAGTCTGCTGTTCCACCCCCAAACCCCCTGTGGAGCTGCTCAGCTGCCAGCAGTACAACACTATGGTTGTACTGGGCAGCACCCAGGTGTTAATGTGTGTAACTGAAGCAGAGTGATGCTGAGAATACGCATGAATGCTCATAGGTAAAGGCTTGAATTGATGATTAAAACAATACAACGAAGGCTCTTAGTCTTACATCGGTAATATTGAGGTAGCGTGGGTCCCCGAGTCTGCTCCTCTTGGCATAAGCAAAGCGAAATGCCTCTACAATGCGATGGTATGTCAGGGTCTTTTTCTCGGCTGTAGAGACACTCGTGTCTGTGAAGTTGTACCCTGCAAAATACCCACATGAGATACGTCTGAACTCTATGAAGAATCACATTTTCTTGCACTAATCAGGTAATTACATTTCTTCATCACTGTGGTGGTCTATTCCAGTCTTCCAGTACAGTGGCAGGTCATTAACTATTATGGTACATCATCTCTCAAGTGAAATAACACAAAGCCTGTTGTTCAATTTAGGCTTATCCTTGATTTGAAATAAATGATGCCACTTTTATTAAAAGCATGCCTAAAGATTCTCTGCCTGAACAGACGGTCTGTTGATGGCGAATTAACTCTGGCAAGCTTAGCAGAGTCGGAGGTTTTGTTTTGTGGTTCCAAAATAGGCGGAGGAGCATCCCAGGAAGGACCTGGGGAAACCTGACATCCTTTCTTCTGCATGGCTGCACAAACACTTGGCCGGGCTGCTCACCATCCACTATGTTGAGTATGAGTGCCAGCACTGGGCCGCTGGAGGGGGCGTCTGGGATATGCATGGTGTATTCCCCAACGTTCATCTTAAGGGGATTCTCATTCAGGACAGGCTGGTACTCTAAAAAATCATCCAAGGTTATAATCCCACCTGGAAGGAACGCAGAGGTGTAAGAATGAACCTAATATGGTAAATAATACATTATTTATTTATTGCCATGTGTTGTGGTCTTTACATAATGTTTGTATAATGCCTTGCTTTGTGTTATGTGCAATGTGGTTCAGAACAAACCATACAGATATTCTTGTATCTATACAGACAACAATGAACCAAAAAAAGAGACCTGCTGCCTGGATGTCTTCGACGATGCTCTGTGCCATTGTCCCGTTATAAAAAACATCAGGCCCCTCCTCTGCTATTCTTTGGTATGTGTCGGCTAGTTTTGGAAATCTAACAATATCATTTTCCTTCAGGATGTTTTTTTGAGAATCACAAAACACTTCACTGGAACACAAGGACAAGAGAAGAAGAAAGTGATTCAATTCCACAAGTGTTTTAAGCCTGTAGAATATGAAGATTAGCAGTAACTGAGGGCAATGCATTTGGTGTAGGAATCACAAGGGGAATACGTGTGTATGCGAGACATATAATTGGGGAACGCAGCAGTTAATTAGAGAAGCTATTTTTCACTGTGGCACTGAATGATAATCAGCAATATATCCTTCACATGAGCCTTATTTAATCAAGGTGCAATTTTACAATGCAGAAATAAAACTTATATCTTTAGATTTTAACATTCAATTTGACACAGTTAGATATGCTGTCTTTTCTTTCTGTAATGTTTTATTCTCACCACATGTTGGCATCTCCTTGAATGGACTCCTTGCTCTTGAAGATGGCATGAGCCAAGGCTTTTCCTATAGGGAAGCCGCCGCGAGCCAAGGCGATGCTTGGCTCAAACAGTTCCTTCCATGGCAGTCGGCCATGTCTCTTGTGTGCCATCTCGTAGCCACGGATCTCCCCAGGAATGGCTATGGACAATCCACCTGCCATGCAGAAACACTGGTACCAATATTTGAATTTCACAAGGGCTTTCTGTTCCTTGTCTGACTCAAGCACCAGCATGCTAAGAGGCACCACAAGAGAAGTGATCCATTTTATTGTACACTGTATATCCAGCAGAGGGTATATGGAAAAAATATGTAAGGATGATGGAATTTCCAAGAGGAGGATGCTGGATGACTGCAAAACCAGAATATACTATCCTCTCTAAATCCTTCTATAGCACTGATATTACAGTAGCTGCACAGTTATGTCTGATCTGTGGTGACTTTATCTCCCCTATGCCTGGGAAATGCCCCCATCACAATGCAGCCGGTCGGTACCTTTACGAGACAGTTGTGTGTTGTTGCCAAACATGTCTTCAGTGGCATTCATGGGTGCTGTCTCCCTCGCGTCGATGGTTTCAACCTTCCCTGTTGAGCAGAAAATGAGGCCGGATCGATGAGGGCTTTTGCTTGGTTCATTATGATAGCAAGTTCTAACAAAGACACGCGCTCACCTGTGGAGGCGTTATAGATGACGAAGAAGAGCCCCCCGCCAATGCCCATGCTGTGAGCGTTCAGAAGACCAACACATAGCAGGGCGGCGATAGACGCATCCACAGCTGAACCATTCTTCTTCAGGATGTCCCTGAGAGCACAAACACACACTTAGAAACTGTTACAGAACGCACACACACACGCACACACACACACACACACACACACACACACACACACGCACAAACAGCATGAACAATAGTATGTCACACCTAGAAACCAATGCAGAACACAGTAAGGAGGTAGTGTTTGCATATCCAGAGTCCTGCTTAGGTTCTTGATACACACACAAACTGCAACTCGACATCTTTACACAGGAAAATGATTCAAAATGTGCAACCTACCTCCCCACTTCTGAACACTTTCCAGCATCAGCAGCCACAGCGGCCTTTGAGTAGGAATGGTCTACGGGGGCAGTCGTGCTCTTCTTCCCCAACCCCATAAACACCCCCAGAAACAGGCCCACTGCAGCCGCCAGTAGGACCACCAGCCCAGCAACCAGGGACTTCCTGACCATTTTCCTGCCCAGGAAATTGAACACAACTCATAGTCAGACAGGGGCCTTATACTCACCACCTTCAGAAACAAGTAGCAGTAGCTGAGTATTCTGCCTCCTCCCCTTGACTCCCCCTGTCATCATCATTATCATCGCGGCCATCATCATCATTGCTGTCATTATCACCTGAAGCGTTACACGAATCAACATGCACACTAAGCAGGTCACTCTTTCTCAAGAAAGAGTGGGTGTTTTTTGTGGAGGACAGGAGTGAAGTGTCAGCAGTAATAACATGGTGGTGGTTATGACCAGCATTGTGCGTCATCTGTGGCTTACAGCTAGAAGTTAGTTCAGGTGATAGTCTGTGATGACGTGCTGCCTAATGTTCATGAGCAAAATCTAAATGGAAGTTAAGCATATGCTCGATTTGTTTATGTTTAATCACTCTAGAAATGACTGGAAATACGAAAATCATCATGACAACTGGACTCTTTCTAATTACCATTATGAGTTCATTTCCAATACGCTGTACGTCCATTTGGGGGGAAATTCATGATCTGAATTTTATCATTCAATATCTCTAACATGTTTTTTTTTTCTTTTCATTTATATTTAAGGGAGGCCTGGCCAAGCAGAAAGTAGGACACAGGACAGCACATAATAAAAATAAAGATACAATATGACAAACATAAAAAAGAATACAATACAACATGGTATAAAATAGTTCACAGAAAAGAGATAGAAAAAAGGATATATATATATATATATATGGCGATCATAAAGACTTTCTTTCCAAACTCTGTTTGAGCTTTGAGGACAGTCAGAAAAACAAATCCTGGAACCTCCGACTATACTGAGCTCCACATTTTTTACTAACATAGACACAGATATGAAGGAAGCTTCCGCTTTATAAATAGAGCATCCACCCTGTATTTGCATTTGTCAACCAATGACTCGATACTATTACAAACAGGGATCAGCATACACTGACAAACAGACAGGGCTTAAATAGGGCATAAATAGGGCTGTAGTTTCAGGAGCAGAGAGAGAAGAGAGAAGACCCCTCGGAGGACTGGCTCCAGGCAGAAGGTCAACGGCACAGTCAAATGGTCGATGGGGAGGCAGCGTGGTAGCCTGGTGCTTACTGAAGACCTCCTTCAAGTCGAGATACTGCTCAGGGACATTCGAAAGAATAGTAGGTTTGGCTGGGCTGACAGACATGGTGGCCTCAGTCCCTCCCTTGAGACATGACAGCTGGCAAAGTGGACCCCATTCCTCCAGGACTCCAGCTCTCCAGTCAATGTAGGGATTGTGCTGTGCTAGCCATGGATAACCCAAAACCATGAGGAATTCTGGCGAATTGATGGTGACTACCCTGCTCTATGGAACTTACTGGAAATGTCTCCTCCAGTTCCTGGCAGGGGACCCCTAACCGACCAGCCCAGGTCTGGTCTAGGAGGTTGCCAGCAACCCCTTAATCCAGGAAGGTGGGGACTTGGTGCGTCTGGGACCCCCAAGACAAGGTAGCTGGCAGCAGGACTCTGGACACTGGGAATGCAGGCATGGAGAACTGGCCCGTCAGGATTCCCCTTGTCAGTGACGGGCCACTGCGTTTCCCATTCGTCTGGGACATCTTGCCAGGACATGCCCTGTCTCACCACAACCACAACCACCAGCAACCCTCGCGTAGACAACGTTGCTGCTCCTGCCTCGGCAGACGGGTTCTGCATAGGTTCCTCTGTAGGAGATGAGGAAGCCGTCTTGGGCACTAGTGGGCAGGAAGACAACTGAAACTGGGAAAAGCTGGAAGTTCGGGTCCTCTCCCTTTGTCGCTCTCTGATTCTGTTGTCCACCCGACTGGCTAGTTTAATCAGCTCCTCCAAGTCCTCCTGTTGTTCAGCTCATCTTTGATCCATTCAGTGAGGCCTTGTTGGTAAGCAGTCAGGAGGGCTGCTGTGTTCCATCTGCTCCCCACTGCCAGGATCTGACAGTATATTGAGCAACAGTTCCATGGCCCTGGCGGAGAGCGTAGAGGCACTTGGCTGCCCCCTGGCCGGTCACTGGATGGACGAACGCTCGCTTCAGCTCCTCAGCGAACTGGCGGAAGCCCTGGGAAGCAGGTACCTGCTGCTCCAGGAGAGCAACAGCCCAGGTGAGAGGTGGGCCTTCAAGCAGGGCAATCACATAAGCTACTTTGGCCTTGTCATTTGGAAAGCGTGAGGGCTTTGCTTCAATGACCAACTCACACAGCACCAGGAACTGCCGGCAGGTTGCTGGGTTGCCAGAACATTTCCCTGGGTGTGGTAGGTGGGGCTCTGTTGTGTGGATCGAGCAACTGCCAAGTGGAGAGTCAGTTGGCTGTACAGTGGTCGGTGGGGTAGAACCGTTACCTTCAATTCTTTAAATAATTGTCATAATTTGTCTAACATTTTGAAAAAGTAGATTTCACTTTTCAAATGGTGAATGTCTCATTTTGTAATAAAACTCTTGAGTTTGTCTTTCTAATCCTCTATAACCTTCCATTTCATTCAGATATGCATCTGGCAGGCTTGCCAAAGTGAAGGTGAGGGTGATCTGTTTACAGATGCAGGCAGCGTTCAGGCCTGACTCGGGGCTCTGTGATTGGCTCAGCCAGCAGCAGAGCCGTGCACAGTAGCGGTGTCACAGTCTATTTGGCTTATTCTGCAGGCATCCTCAGCCCGATTGAGATGCCTGAGCCTTAACCCAGCAGCACAGGTCCAAGCTGGCAGCATTACTGACAGGAGCTTCTCAGCAGCAAATACCCTTCTGTGTTACCTTAGCTAATCCACCATGCACTCCTGTTGCTGGGCCACACTGATAAAGCACTGTCGAAGGAGCCGGTGGGCTGCTGCTGCTCTGATTGTGTCTAAATCTAATCACTACTATCCTGTTCTGGATCTCCCAGGTTCAGAGCTCCCCCAAGGAGGGGAGTTAATTTAATGGACAGCGCTGATTTATAATAGCGGAAGAGGACAATTATAGATGTGTTTGTTGCAGATCGCAAAAGCCTTGCTTTGGCTTTTTGCGTGTGTCACTGTCACTGGGTAGTGGTTATTTCATCGACTAACAGCTGGGAATTCATTCAACTTTTTATCCCTCACCCAGGGGCTTAGGTTTCACTTTGCTGGGGAGGAGATATTCTTCTGCCCTCTAACTGTATCCCCAATTGCTGTCACACAAGTCACCCACATCCCAATATTGAGGGAGACCTGTCTATGCCTATACCAGCAAATCAAATCATAGACTGATCCTGTTCCTCGGTGAGAGGTGAACACAGACTGCATGTATGGCTATAGTAGAGAGATGGCCACTATGAAAGTGATGTCATGTTTTGACCGGGTGACTGCAGTCCTTTAATGATTGGGCGCCGTAAACATATTCTGTGTTTGACTTGTGTATGCCTCAATTATGAGCTGGAAATACAACCTCTCACTTCTCTGCTATATGGATGACGACCAGTTTTATTTTGTCTGCATGTTCCACCATACTCTGACCTTTAACCCTAACCCACCTGGTCCTGCTTACCTCATCCCTCATTTACCTTTGGTTGATGCTCTGTGACCTCACTATTTCAAGCATTTCTACCAAAACTAAATTATACAGAAAGTAGGCCATCCACAGAGCAATGCACATATGACACATTGTATTTGCAGGCAGACACAGTGTGACTCACCAGAGTTCACTGTCTCTGCATATAAATGGGCTTTATATTGATATTTATTTGAAAAGATAATCTGCACAATAAAGATGGAAATTGTCAAATGATATCCAGTATTTCATTACACACCCAGAATTGCATTGTTGGATGGATGGATGGATGTATGTATGTATGTATGTATGGATGGATGGATGGATGGATGGATGGATGGATGGATGGATGGATAGATGGATGGATGGATGGATGGATGGATGGATAGATGGATGGATGGATGGATGGATGGATGAATCGATGGATGGATGGATGGATGGATGGATGGATGGATGGATGGATGGATGGATGGATGGATAGATGGATGGATGGATGGATGGATGGATGGATGGATGGATGGATAGATGGATGAATCGATGGATGGATGGATGGATGAATCGATGGATGAATCGATGGATGGATGGATGATGGATCAATCGATAGATGGATGGATGGATGGATGGATGGATGGATGGATGGATGGATGGATGTAGGGATGGATGGAGGGAGGGATGGATGATGGATGGATGGTTGATAGATGGATGGATGGATGGATGGATAGATGGATGGATGGATGGATGGATGGATGGATGGATGGATGGATGGATGCCACTGCCAAGGTTTCACATTTTACTGTCACTGATGCCACCAATACTAGAACCGGCACTGTAAGATGCATTGGATAAAATATCATATTTCAAAGCACTGACTGTTGCTAATGACAGATTTTCCCTTTATGCAGATTTCAAGAGCCTAATGAAAAGATAGCAGCAGAAAAAAGAAAAGAGCAATTCAGTTTGAAAGTCAATTTAGCGTATGTCGAGAAATTGACTTATTTGATCGACCATGCTCAGAATCAAACAGTTAGAAGCAGTGATATTACAAATCAGTGACTAGAAGATGATATATGAATTTAAGGAGACCAGTCAATTACCTCTTGGAAAATATGGCAAAAGCAAAGTAGGCAGGAAAGGAGGAGGAGGGAAATATTTATTAGAAAGCAAGATCAACCAAGATGTGAATAATTTTGTTTCCTACTGCCCTGCTCCACTGACCAGGTAAACTGGAGTAATCCTAAACATAAGGACAATTATTAACCTACATCAAAGTCTTTAACCCCACAATGACAGGGACTCCCAGACCTTTTCCTGTCAAGGAAAACCAGATGCACATTACATCACATATCCCTATTTGATAAAAATTTCATCCCAAGGAACCCCTGAGAAGTTTCTTGATGTGAGATATATCTTACTTTCTCACCATGCTAACCTCTAGTGAATTAAATAATAATGAAATTAAACTGATCTTAGGGAACCCTGGAACCCCAATTAAGGACCCCTGAGGGTCCCCAGACCTTTGGGAACCACTGTAACCTGTACTGGCCACAAAGCTGCCAAAAGAAAAATACTTATTTATATAAGGCCAATGACAAAGCACATGCTTATTTACTAGAGAGCAAGATCAATCAAACTGAGAATCATCTTCTTCGCTACGCTACTGCCCTGCTCTACTGACCAAGGTCAATTTGACCAATAGCTAAGATAACTAGCCCACATGAAAGTGCTTAAATACACTGGGATTGTAATTACATCTATTTAGAGGACTTCAGCATTGGCTGTGCTGGCTGCGTGGTTGCCTAAAGAAAATGCATTTAACACAATACTGGCATTCTTTATTCTGTTATTCTCTCTTGTAGCTGCACAGAGGGGAGTTTCAAGCCGAGGAGGAGAGACGCGCAACTGCCACAGGATTGGTCGGACGCTCCACGTTGCACGAACCTAAACAGCAGCGTAAACCAGGGACGGTCGGGGGATGAGGCAACCAGAGCATCCTCATCATCCGAGGCAGGCGCACGTAGCCCACGGTGGGGAATCAAAATAGCAATGTGTGACGGAGTGCATTGGAGAATGATGAGAAATTAGAGTATCGAGGGATATTCCGTGGCTCTGCACCGGATCGTCCATGTGATGACAGCAACGCGGCGGGGTTTGCAGCCAGACAGCACAGCGTTGTTTTCAACTGAGTAGCATCCGCTGCCAGAATTGTGTCTGATCATGGGTTTGTCCTTTTACTGATATTGTGGAAGCCGCAACAACAAGAACAACAACAAAAAATCTGCCCGCATTTTTAGGTAATAACATGGGTTCCAGACTGAGCAGACAGAGTAGTCTGGACAATGAGAATTTTTCCAAAAAGCGACGCAAGCATCTAGATAGCACAGGGGAAAGCGACAGGGGCAGTCGGGGCGGCGGGGACTTTCTGTTCGCACTGATGCTGAAATCAGACAAACTGCCTGGGATGCTGCGGAGGACCAACCACAGCCCGTACATGCGGCGAGTCGCGTGGATCAAAGAGATACAGAAGCTCCTCCGTGACCGCAGGATAGAGCAGGCTACCGACGTGCTCAAATTGTTGAGGAAGGTAAGGGTGAACTACTACACTAGGTCGCATGCTTGGCCCGAGTGCGCACTGTTAAGTCACAACTGTTTTAGCTTACTGGGACCATTGTGTAGCCGCTTTGATCACATGATGCAGCTGCACATCCTGTATACATCCCATAGCAACAAATTGGAGGAAAAACCACAAATCAAGCGGTGGTTGTCAAAGTATGAATGGAGGCCCGGTTTTATTTTGTATGCATGACCCACTTGCCTCATACTCTGACCTTTAACCTTAACCCACCTGGCCCCGCTTACCTCATCCCTTATTTACCTTTGGGTGACACTCTGTGACCTCACTACTTCAACTGTTTCTACCAAAACTAAATTATACAGAAAGTAGGCCATCCAAGGAGCAATGCACATGTGACACATTGTATTTGCAGGCAGACACAGTGTGACTCACCAGAGTTCACTGTCTCTGCATATAAATGGGCTTTATATTGATATTTCATTTGAAAGGATAATCTTCACAATGAAGGTGGAAATTGTCAAATGATATCCAGTATTTCATGACACACCCAGAATTGCATTGTTTCTGGACTGGACCTGTACATTTACTCTGGCTCTCCCTCCACCATCCTCTCTACATCCCTCCTTTTATCCTCCACTCTGGCCAGAGTCTCACCTCTCCCTAGGCTGTCTACCAATCCCATTAGAGCAGTCTGCCCACCACCTCTCCCTACTCCTAATGTCTCTTTTTCAGTAATGGACCTGTGTTCCAGTAGCATCACTGTGAGCCCCGGGGTCTTGTATTTCACAATAAAAACATATTTTGTTTCATGAGGATTTATTAGCTCACACTTTCATGGTCCACAGAATTGAAAATCTAGAAAGCTGTAATGCTTGTATTATTGTTTTTTTCATACTTGCTTATGCATATGTACTTACAGGTAGCAATCTCTACCTAGAGCAAGGATGAAATCATATACTGTGTAAATTATGTTTTCTCGTTCATCAACGCTGAATTTCACTGAAAGCATTTTATGAGCTGCACCGGGGTTTGTATGTATGATATGTAATAGAATATGGAGGTGTATTAAAACTGTGACAGCAGCTGTGATGGTCTCATTTCTTTATTGGCTCGTAGGCTCCCTGCTTTCTTTGAGCTGTCAGCCAATCCATGGGTTAATTACTGTGAACACTAGACGGAGAGAGAGAGTGGAACCTCCTTAATCAAGCCAAGGAGATAAACTGGGTAGCCTAGGCTGCATGGCAGCCACATCACAGGGGACCTGGGCTCGCTTCATTAAATAACCCTCACTTTGTCATTACTCTGAGCATTGCAAGTAGGCAGATGTCTCAGAAATTCTATTCTGGTATCCATCTCAATTGAAAAGGAGTTCAACACAGAGTTCAATTGCTTGGTGTGGTCCTGTTTGGCAGCATCGTCAACTGAGTTCCGCTACAGCTATGACAAGAACCGAGCTTTGCTGCAGACACGAAAAGGATTCAGGGCTTCATGTCGTGCTTGCACATGACAATTGATCATGTCTAAACTCAGAAGTGAGTTATTTTTATGCATCACTTTCTCAGATGGAGAGAGGCAGCTTCTCTCCCCCTCCCCCCCGCCTTGGGCTTAGTCTGTGTTTACTGTTGCCCTTGTTAAAAGGGTAGCCAGTAATGTGGAGCTGCCAGCCTCCCACTCAAACTGTCTATTACAATCAATGCCGATTGTGTTCTCAGTAAATGTGTGTGTAGGTGTGTGTGTCTATACGTGTGTTTGTGTCTCACAGACTTCTCTCATTACACGTGTATGGAGTGCTTGACCGTGCATCACACAGTTTGCCTCATTAGGACCTCCAGGGTGAAAGGTGTTGACTCACATCCATGCGATGACAGACAGGGGAGCGACTCTACTGTACTTCTCAGTTCAATACACTGTTTTTTCCCCCCATTGTTCTCAAAATGTCATTTGCAATCCTTTTCTGGTTGGTTTGCTTCATGCTTATCGCCCGCCACATTTGACACACCATCTCCTAATACAACCTGCCATGACAGCTGTCAATTCTGACAGATTTATAGATGTATTTATGTGGTTAAGATGTTTGGATCACATTTACTGGAAATCGAACCTTTTTTAAATGCGACTATCTTTTTTATGAGAGGAAAATAATTCCACGGTGATAGAAGGTCTGATTGTGGTTATAGAGATTGTTTTTTTCTCCCAAAATAACATACAGTGTAGGGAAATGTGAGGAGTTGTCTCGCCTGTGCATATGCACTGTGGCATGTTGGGATATTCTCTCTGCTCAGTGTCATAGAAGTGTGATTATGTAAAAGAGAGTGCTCCTAGGGGGAGTCCCCCTAGATTTCACTTTTCTAGATAAAAGCTCCTGTCTCCATTAATGAATAATTAAAACTAAACACTCCTTTTATCTTTTCATTTTGTCGCCCCTTGACACTGCAGGGATTCAAACACAACACTTTGATCAGTACTGCATTGTTTTTCTTTACGTTCATGCTGCTGGATATTTCATTCTTTACTATAATTGTTGCTGAATGTTCTCGCAATTTCATCTGGCTGTGAGCATTCTCATCTGGTCTGGTTTGGTAGGATCTGGGGTTGGAGGGCACCTCGCTCAATGACATCTTATACAAGAACGCTGCCTTCCTCAACCTGGTGGACCCCATCTCCCATGAGCTGCTGCTTAGCTTGGCCCGTGAGATGCAGTGCCCTAAGAAGGTGAGCTTTCCACCTAACACAAGCCTACACAGGGAATCCACAAGCTTTATTTTGGTCTTCTGCAAAAGTAGGCATTTTTCCTTAAAAAATATCCCCCAGAAGGTTTTCTGTTGTTTTTCATTAATGAGTTCTCAGGATCAATGAGAATGCAATCTGGGGATGTCATCAACTTGCATTGCTTCACATCAAGAAATTTTGCAGACAGACCTTTTCCTTTTAAGCATCTAGAATTATGAAACAAAGTTTATCTGGTTAATATGGATCCTGGGAAATGACTGTTCATGCAATTTGTTGATTTTGTGATTTTTTCCTTGATCTTGAGAACCTATAAGACAAAATAAATCTTGTCTACTCCTGCAAAATACCAATCTAACAGTCAATTTTAGAGGAATTCCCCTTCAATATTAAGCCTCGGGGAATCAAGTGAACAAGCGCCATAATTAGAGTGTGTGTGCTTTATGTGCATAGAGAGGAATTTAGAAATCATTACATATCTTAAACTCCAACAGTGAATGATTTTCTTTTATGTAGGCAGGCACTGGCTATCACAAGCAATACCAAACATGACTAATGAACAGAAATGAGTGTTTACCAGTGCCTGTGTTGAATCTCACCTCACCTCTTTACTTCCTGTGTCTTTCCCACTGATGCACACTGCATGTGATTACATTTTCTTTCCCCAGCAAGGCGCCTAAATTGTATTTTGTACTGGAACAGCTCAAGGCACCGGAGATAATAACAAACCCTTTTTTTTCTGTTTGTGTGAAGGATCTCACGGTTACAGGTTGATAACCACTGAAGTTTTTGGGAAACTAGAGGAGACTAAATCCTAGATAATGCTACTCCGGTGTTAAACAATGAATTGCAGAGATATTACTTTTGTGCGCACCATGTTCACGCAAGCATCTTCAAAGAGAAATAGCACACAGAAATTCTCATATTGAAAGATGCCGCTCTGTTATTGTTAACCTCCAAAAATGTACTTTCTGGACTTTTCTACAGGATACGGACACCATAAAATCCTCCGATAAGATTTGCCGACAGCTGATCTACCACCTGACCCCTCACTCAAAGTGGCTGAGGCAGAGCATGTCCAGACGGAAATCCCAAGCCTGGTAAGCCCTTCTGCCCAGACATCCAGTCTGTAATAAATCTGCTGCACCGCACAACAGAAAACAGGCTGAGATTTCCATCTTTGGAGCTGACATTGAACTAGGACAGAGGATGGCCACGGGCTGACCTGGTGGGTACGTCATGGTAACCACAGCTGTCAATCATCTTTTTGTTTGGTGCCCAGGTCGGTGCAGTGGCTGTGCCTTGCCACTGGCCTGATTCTTCTCAAAAGTGGCACAGCAACAAATTTGTCCATCTGGTTATTTTTGAGAAAGAGCAGGAGGGGCGGGGGGGTTATATTAAAATGTAATTCCACTTGTGTTGATGAAAGCGCTGTCTTAGAATGAATTGCTTTTGATGTGCAAATGAAGAATACAGAATTAGCTTGCGTACAAACAAACAGGTTTTTGTGTCCCTCGGTGTTGTGTGGTAACCCCCTTCATGAGAAGAAGCAGAATATCATGAGGCTTGTTAATGTAATTGCTTATTCTACAGATGGATAGACAGAGCAGATAACGCATTTGTTTTCTGAGGATAAAAATAACGTCGGTGAGGGAAACAGGAAAACAATGTGAACACAGTGAGATGAGACAGATTCATTATGACTTAGGCGCAGGTATCAACACGATGAATCAGAGGAAAGGGGAATATTCACAAGGATCTGCAAGACTCAGAGGCATGTCTCAACGCACAAGCAAGGCTTTGTTGTGCCCGTGGACATCAAATCCAGCCCAAAAGAGGAGCGACACTGGATTAAAGGAACACTGACAGCATCTCTGAATATGTGCAGCTATATATCTTTGCTAAGTTCTCTAGCTGAAGGGCTTCTTTTTACTTAGTCATGTTGTTGGCTGCATAAAACCTGCAGAGAGAGAGACGGTCTGACACTGGCTGAGACAGCAGGAGCAACATTAATCATTAAGGCAAAAAAAAAAAATCCACCCTAGAACAGCATGCTAATACAGTATGTCGCTGCTCTGACAGCTGAGCCTGGGTTTGTGTACATGAACAACTCCCTCTCAAAGCTAGAAACGGGGGAAAAAAGGCCAGACTTCTCTGAGGCCTTCAGGTGACACTTCCCATTGACCATGAATATGAGATTGAAACTGTGATAGTGCCTGTGGTGATTTCCCAGAGATAGCTAGATTACATATTCTATTTTAGTGCTGTTCAACACAACTATGAAATAATGTTCACACACAAGCTCACACAAAAACTCTCTCGCTCCTGTGGAATTTCAGGAGCCAGCTGTTCCTGTTAGCAAATATGGGTTGAACCGTCCAAGATAATAGCATATCATAGATTATGCTTTTAGGATGGATTTTTACCTCTGTTTAAAGTCCATCCTTGTTCAGCTGCAGGCAAGCTACGCTCATCCCACTCATGCCATAATCTCAACTCTCTGAGGCTCCTCTGTATTCAGAGGAAACAGAAACGGCTCTGTCCTCCTAAAGCCACGGGATTGTTCATCCCTTCATTATCCAGCATTAGCCCTGCACACTGGTTGCTCTAATACTGTATACATATTTTGGACTGCCGCACAGAATTAATGTCTGAATTTCACTAATCTCGCTAATCTAATTAGTTTATTTGGGGTTTTAGCTAGAAATGGTTATTTTTTTCCCCGCACTTCGAATAAAATCAGCAGAGCTTGAGAATGGGCCGATGGGAGCGGTGACCCAGAATGCCGTTGAGCCGCTCTCACCTTAAGGCTGATTTCATGTGAGCCAAGATTACCATTTTGTGACCTTTTTTCCCTCTCTTTCTCTTTAGTTTTCACACCAATTTCCTCTCGTATATCTAACCTTCACAGTGCTGTCAATAACTTTTCTGTCTTGTCACGTCTGTTAACACTCAAATCCACTAATAAATACTGGCGTTCATAGCACACGGTAGCCTATATCGCTACCTGAGGGGACCATGAGGCACACCAAAACGTGTTTCTTTCTAAAAGTGTTATGCCAGAAAGACACAGATCCTCACATGGGTGGGTTTGTCTGGTAGACCATCTACCATACAATAAAAGAAGTGAACTGCAACGGGAAGGAAAATGCTGTGTGTGTGTGTGTGTGTGTGTGTGTGTGTATGTGTGTGTGTGTGTGTGTGTGTGTGTGTGTGATTCCTATCCAATAGCACATAACAATTTATCCAGACCTTCCACACTCTCTCCTCGTCACACACTCCAGTCTACAGTCGTAGAAATGGAATATTTTACGGCACTAAGCCGAAATGCCTTAAACATATTTGAAAAACAATAAGGGACACCTGACTGGGTAATCTGATTAGCCTTGATATCCGTCTCCTCTCTCCCTCTAGTGCTGTTCTGCTTCACCCATGGGAGGACTGAAATGAATAATACAGCAAAGCTTAAACGTTAATGACTCTGCAAAAACAAAATGGTGTGAGCAGTGCAGTAATAGTCCGTGGGGGAGTTAAGGAGAAAATGGACTCCTGGAAGATACTTACTTAAAAGTTGGACTGACATGGGATTTTTTTTTTATGACAGTTGTTCTTATCCACCTACTGACTAACACATGCATTGTCACAGTTTTAAAAAAACTGCGACACGATGTTCAATCAGTGACACACAGAGACAGGTAGCAACATTAGAGAGAGATGACTTCATGATGTAATGTTTATGTAATGATGACTTTGTACATTTTCCCTGTTCTGATTTCAATTTGACGTTTGGTGTGGTGCGTTGAGGGACTTTTTCTTTTTCTGCTTTGGCCCTCTATTTAGCAACAGATGATACAGCGCAGCCTATTTGTGGTCGCAATATTTTGGTATTTTGCATGTGGCCAAGTATGCCACACCTCTGAACCATCAAAGAAATCACATTAACTGATTGGGTCTGATTTTTAAACTCTGATCTATAAACTAATTTACCCTGACTAGCAATATCCTTGTGAATGTAGTAGCCACATAAACAGGTCCATCAAAAGTCACTGTCAGTGACAACCTTGTTTCCTTGTCTCAGATTATTCTGGAGTAAGGAGGGAAGAGGTTTTTCTTAAGAGGATGCCTCAGACATCTCTTTTTCTTCAAAAGAACAGGTCTGTGTTAAGAAAAGGGAATTGGCTGATCCAAACCCATTCAGACCTGCAGGGGAGCCTCGCCAGGCTGTGGCCATTAGGACTTTTGTGCTGCTGGTGAAGATGAGGTTTCTGTGAAATGAAAGGCAGCGAGGGCGGGGTGGATGAAGGGGAACAATAGGAAGGGGCAGGACAACGCCTCGTGGGACGCCTAGGATACAACAGTCTTGACACTGTCTTTATCCTGTGGATCTGACGCTCTTACAGCTTCCCATCAGGCCTGCCTCCGTAAGGGCTGTGTTACATGCTTCTTTCATTGTGTTTTGCAAGTGTGGATTGTGCAGTTCATATAAATGAGGTTACATACGTGACGTTTATGGTTTATGGTTTATGGTTATGGTGCTTTTAACATGAACTAGTAATACACTATGCAGCACAACTGGGCACATCACAAAAGCCAAAATGATCCTGCAGGCCTCCATTTTTTCAAAGCGACCAAAAGATACTTAAAAGCATCACAAGTGACAGGTACTGCAATGGATTGTCACAGAAAGTCACCCAGTGCCGGGGGATGTTATAATTCACACTGACACTGAATCAGCGTTGCAGGCCACTTCAATAACAGCTCAAGTTAAACACACATCCTTAGGGGAGAGTGGGCATGACCTCTAACAAAAGTCCAAGAGGGTGTGTAAATAACGCACAAATATTAACGCGACATCAAAACATCCAAGTATTGCATTTATACAAATCCTGCCTCAGGTGATCATACAAATCCGTAAAGGGCTTTCGGTGTTTCAAAGGTTTGTGCTGCGAGGTTATGGGCTGAGACAGACATCCAGCACAGAATACACACATTTAATAATAACACCTGACCATCACCCATATCTCGTGTGTCTTCTGCCGTCTTGTGCATTGTTGCATTTCTATGAGATTTGATTCATTTCTCTCCTTTCTTCACTGTCCCATTTTTCTAGACTAGATCACGGTCGAGTGGTTCATGATTGTCAAACTTTTTTATTTGTTGCACCGTCCAACAGTGAATGATTCTGGCTCTGTGCTGTAAGGAGCTCGGTACCCCTGGCCCTCGCTGCTTTTAAGCTCAGGTTGCTGGCTCGTGTCGGATGTTTTGGCTCTTCTGTTTACACTAGCAAATCCCCATGCTGGCGTCTCTGTGTCAGCCTTCCATCCCACGCCTGCCCAAGCCCCTCCTTTATACAACATGACGTTCCCAGGTCGTAGATAGAGGACACACTTGGGCTAACGCTCAGACCTCAAATAGCTTTCACCGCTGTCCCTCTCGAGCTAAATCCTCACCTATACTGTCATCATATAAGTAACTGTGCTCTCTTCCCCTCGTTTTCCCGACAGCCTCAAGACGACCCTGCAGAAAAAGCTGTCCAGCGAGACGGTCGACTTGTCCAGTATCCCCTTGTCCAGTCGAGACGTCCGTCAAGTGGCCTTCTACCTCCAGAACAACAGGGACACCATAGTGGCGGTGGACATCAGTTTCACTGAACTCCACGACGAGAACCTGAGGCTTCTTCTGCCTCTTCTTGGCTCGCTGCCTAAACTCAGCACCCTGGCTCTCAATGGCAACCGCCTCACGCTGGCTATCGTCAAGGACCTCACAGAGATGCTGAAAGACCCCAAGAAATTCTCCAGCCTGGCTTGGATAGACCTTGGCAACAACGTTGATATCTTCACCATGCCTCAGCCGCTGCTAGTCGCCCTCCGTCGACGCTGCAGCCTGAAGAGCAGCCTGCCCACCATCTACGAGTACACTGAGGGCCAGCCCTACTGTTACCACCTGGAGACATCTATTGAGGAGCCCAGCCACTATGACGAGGAAGACGAGGAGGAGGAGGAAGGGGAGGACGACGAGGATGACATGGGGAACAAACTGGAGCCGTGGGGCTTAGGGGGAAAGAGGCTCTCCAAAGACTTCACCCTTCACTACTGTGAGAGGTGATGAGGTTGAAACATCGTCCCGCAGCACTCTGTTACTTCCTTTGCCCTCTTGCCCTCACACCATGAGCCCAGTCACCCTTCGAGGCATGGGGGAGTCCAGTGCCCACATTCTGAAATCCTTGTCCCGACACAGCAACCAAGCTAATCTTAACCATCTATGAGTTAACCCACACAAGATGACGGTAAAGTGACAATCATGATGGTGGACTTACTGTGTTGGCGGATGGTGCTCTTGGGAACAAGCTGCGGTTTCATTGGAGGGGGGCTGGAAGAGTTAATGAACCGGTGCTCTCTCTCTCCCTCTCTCCCTTTCTGATAGTGGCAGCTGAGGAGCCAATCCCAAGGAGATTAGATCAATTGGTTGGATGGAGGAGCAGCATGCCGGTGGTAGATGAAGTGGAACTAGAGTTAGTTTGGAAACAGTAGATCCCTCTGGGTTCTCTACCAGGACTGGGACTATCTCTGGCAGGCAGGGCCTAGCTCCACATTGTGTGTTCTCTGTTAATCTCTCAACAAAAGCTATGACACAAGTTCAACAGACTATACAGCCGACGACCTGTCACGTGATGCCGGCAAAACTGCTCAGTCAAGACTTTTTGCGTTTTCCCCCCCTTTCCAAATGTCCACTTGTGAATACCCACGCATCACTTGTGTAGATGTAAATGACGACACAAAACACGGCTCTGTTGTATTTCCATAGGCTATTTTTGTGCACTTTCGGTGAACAAAGCAATCTTAGAAGACAACAGGTAGGACTCAACAATGGTTAGCTGTCATTGATTGTTTTTGTGCTTGCCTAAATGCTGATATTCATCTCTTTGTAATTATTGAACTATTCTAGTCATTATCATGTCAATTACAGCGTTACAATGCATACATGACACTACAGCCAACCTTTAATTTGGGCCACTGAGTCTGAGCGGTAAGGGTTACTAATAAGCAACCCTTTAGTAAGCACTCCCCACATGGAGTGGCAGATGAGCCCTTCCTACTGCCGGCCTTCTCTACAAATGTTATAATTTCTATTTATTCCTACTTATCTGGTTGTGTGTGTGTTGTGAGGCATAGCCACGACTGTTACATATTGGTTTTAGTCAGCGCAGACTGACAAAACGCTGGACTGAGTTGACTGCTGGGTGGTCACATTCTTTACAGTAGCACATAATGATTATTTTTTAGACTGATCGATACACAGCGATGCACTTTAAGGAGCATTTCTCTCTTCTTTTTTTTGTTCCACCATGATCTCAGATGTGTTTCAGTTTCTCAATAGGCATATACACTGTTTGTGACTATGAACTCCATCAGAGATATTTACAATGTCTAAATTGGAAACGTACCGCTTTTAGGTAAAAACGATGACCAAAAGGCTCACGATTGTTAGTTCTCATAGAAAATCATACGTTCATCACTGGATATATAATAAATGTTTAAATGTGTATTATGTGTGTTTGTATCTGTGAAATGTCTGATTACTGCTGTAATTATTTGTGTTATTGTTTTGGTGCTTTTGTCCAACCCGATAATTATAATAATTACTCTACTGACTATGAAACTGAGCACAGTAACCTCCTAAGCTGAAACAATTGGGAAGCAAACAAAGGGGACCTGCCTGATATGATGCACCACAGCAATTTGTTCACTTAATGAAAATTCAGCCGAGAATACTTAGCTGTTGCAATTAGTGCAGACACTTATATGTATAATGTTTCATCTCAGTGAGCAAGAGCACTGTACACTTGGTTCACAGTTCATGTTTTGTGTGTCAACGTCAAACTCTTAGTTGTTGTAGCCTGTGTGTACCTGTCTCATGCCAAACTTTGATTATTGACTGCCAATAAAAGAAATGGAAAAAATTGAATGATATATGGATTTTTGTTTGAAGAGCTCCAGAATGAGAAGGAGCACAGAAACGGGCTGCACGTCTGGGTCACCAGCAAAACCTGCAGCTGCTCATTGAAACAAACAGAGGATTTATTTGTGCAGATTAGTCTGTAAATAGGGCAATAACAGAAAACAGCTTTTGGATTGGTTGCTTGAGTGCACTAAGTGTTTCTGTGCCAGCAGATCATCTGTGTTGTTGCGCGATGTCAGGAAAACGCCTGAGCTGCCATCTTGCGCCAAGGCAAGGCAGGGTGATCATCACACGAAGAACTACCCTGGTCCTCTACAGGCAACCTTTTGTTCCTGCTGCCAGAGATGGTAATGTGGCATTTGCAACAGGTGGCTCCTATAAGGTCAGGGCACAGTGTGACTGTCACACCCCCCAAGGTCCAAATACCATGCTGCAGGGCAATAGATACAAGCTACAAAACCATCAGGGCCTTATTATCAATTAATGTCTATTAATTCTGGAAGTCTGTAACTAATTGTGTGGCTTCAAAATATTTCACCGGTAGGCCTTGGAGCAGAGAGAAATGCGTTGTATTCCTCAGAAACTTTCACTCAGGAAAGAGCTTTCTGTTGGTCTGAGTCATTATTTGATCTGATTATCTTGCTTCAGCTGCTGCATGCTCCGGCACAAAAAAGAAAAATAATTTATGAAAAATAGCACAGAAAAGTCATGCCCATTTCTCAAAATACAATGTGGTATGCAGGGACAGGTTTGCACAACAGATTTCAATAGAAATGAGTCAATGACCTTGGCTTAATGGGATTGGTTTAGGTCTAACAAGCCTATCTGATTTATCATCAACACAGGGTAATTTCAGTGCATCCAAAGATAAAAACATAAAAGCAAGCATGTTAAAGAATCTGACAAACAGTAGCACACACAGTACAATTAATAGCACAGATATGTGTCCCTGCTAGTCTGTTCTGTTCAGAGGCTCTGTGTTTGAATGTTACATTTTTAGGCACTTAGCTGACACCCTTTTTAAAATCAACTTAGCAGTAAGTTGTTTTGTGTCTCTTTCAAGGACATCATGGCAGGACACACATCAGTAACAGGGGTTGAACCTGCGTCCTTCTGGTCACAGGATGGGACAGGATTAATAGCACAGATATGTGCACAGATATGTCCCCGTGGTTTCAGGCAGGATTTCCTTTCATTTGTTTATTAGCAATGGCAGTGTTACTCAATGGGGCTAAAAAACATTACTATGAAAATCAATACATTCCAATCTGTTTCCTAAAGGTTTGTTCATTGTGTAAAAGGAATTTAATTTAATTTAAGAAGCGACAAACATTGTTAGCCTAGGGGTATTGCTAATAAAATCTTTGTCTGATATAGTGGTTTTAGGTGGGCAAAAAGGACTCAAAATGTATGTAAAAAATGGATATACTTCTTTAAAATCTGAACTATTCATTCAGTTCACTTCCTGAATATCAACGTTATGGTGAGAATATTTTCATTTACTCATCTTCAAATCACTTCAAGTATTCATTCTAAAGTATGTTAAAAAAGACAACATATTTAATATTTGAAGTAATAAAAAGCCATATACATATATTGATTGAACCGTGTTATACAGTACCGCAATATCGGTTGCTAAAACATCTCATATAAAACAGTGAGAGAATAACTGCAGCACTGAGCATGTGCACAACTGAATCACACCTGACGCTGCTCTGTAACGGATATGAACACACACATGTACAACTTTAACTGAATGAAGAGGAATAAAACAAAACTAGAAAATGTGTGGGATTACTGAACGGGCAAACAGTGAAGTATATATTGCTTGGCTGTACTGGGTGGTTGCCGGGGTGTTGCTAGGGTGTCCTAGGTGGTTGCTAGGGTGTTCTAGGCTGTTGCTAGGGTATCCTCGGTGGTTGCTAGGGTGTTTCTAGCTGGTTGCTAGGGTGTCCTACTCCATTGCTAGGGTGTTTCTAGCTGGTTGCTAGGGTGGCCTAGACTGTTGCTAGGGTGTCCTAGGCCATTGCTAAGGTGTTGCTAGGGTGTCCTAGGTGGTTTCTAGGGTGTTTCTAGCTGGTTGCTAGAGTGTCCTAGGCCGTTACTAGGGTGTGCTAGGCAGTTGCTAGGGTGTTGCTAGGGTGTCCTAGGCCATTGATAGGGTGTGCTAGGCGGTTGCTAGGGTGTTACTAGGCTGTCCTAGACAGTTGCTAGGGTGTCATAGTTGGTTGCTTTGGTGTCTTAGGTGGTTCCTATGTTGTTTATAAGCCGTTGCTAGGGTCTAATATGTCATTGCTAACATGTACTAGCTGGATCTAAAATGGTGGCCTGGATCTAAAATGGCGGCCTGGATCCAAAATGGCGGCCTTTGTAGTAGTACTACTAGTAGTAGTAGTACAAAGCTGAATGAAGTTGAATGTAGTTGAATTACAAATAAATTGAAGTCTATGAGAGTACAAAATACATTGAAGTCTATGGTGAGTTAAAAATACATGGAAGTCTATGGGGAGTACAAAGTACTTCATAATTCCTAAAGTACTGCAAGTATCTCTTAGAAAAGACATAGCACACTTCTACAAAGAATTCCGGACAGTTTGACATATGACACGTGCATGTAGCTTGAAAACTGCGGGACAAGATACACTTAAACCACGTTTTTAAAAATCGCGTTTATCTGCGATAACTCGTGAATCGTGCGAATTTATGCAAATGTTTTCTCAAGCAACCTGCTGCTAATTACATTTCTGGCATTAAGAAGAGTGCACTATCAAAAGTCAATTATATTTTGTGAAAGATACATAAATGTTTGTACATTATCATCATCAGACTGGTTTAAAAAGGGAAAATGACGCAGGAGTGAGAGATGGAAATGTGTACAAACTAGTCAAAGACAAGGGCAGGAAGAGGTAGGCTACAAGCAAACAGATCCACCATGTCCCTGCTAGTCTGTTATGTTCAGAGGCTATGCATTTGAATATTACATTTTTAGTCACTTAGCTGACACCCTTTTTTAAAATCAATTTACAAAGTTGTTTTTTGTGTCTTGTTCAAGGACATCACGGCAGGACACACGTTGTCGAAAACAGGGGTTGAACCTGTGTCCTTCTGGTCACAGGATGGCCCCACTAATCCTCTTTTTCTCAGTAACCAGCTGCTTTTCCCTTTTTCCTGGCATCTGAGACGGCATAGATGCAACTGCCCTCTTTCTCCACAGCATTGACCATGTTTTTTGCCGTCGAGTTATATTCTGTGTGTCCCAGAGCTTTCAAAGCCTCCACCACAGCCTTGGGGACAGAAGAACATCCCAGTTACATGCTATGGATTAAACATTTCATTTAAAGTGATAATCTGTGATATTTTCATATGAATAAATGTCTGTTTTGCTACTCTCTGTCTATGACTGATATAACACAATAGTGATTCAACCTATACTCTGTTCATGAAAGCCTTTAGATTTGATGTTCTAAACACAGTGATAGCCACCATGGCTGAATAGACAAAGAAAAGAGCGCCACCTACAGAAACTCAAATTTCATCAACAGAAAATCCAAGCAAAAAAGACGAGAAGAGCGGTGAGAAATACCACAGCAATGACCACTGAGCACCATTTCACAGATAACTACTTGAATCTTAAATTGTTGAAATTGAATAGATAAGATGTGTTACCTTACAGAATAAATGAATGTGCTGTATTACCTTATCAAACGTGGGTTCAAAATTCACAGCATTTTTTTTTTTTGGGTTTACATAGACAATTGGCGCAGCAATGGCATGCTTAAGAGTCTTTCCAAACCAAAGGTGATTCATGAGTGTCTAGAAGAGAGGCAGAGAAATAAACCCGAAGAGGAGGAATGTTATTGTCAGGAACATTACATTACAATCTATCAGGAGGTAAGTGTAAAAGGTTGGCTTCAGAGCACACAGTGGACAGGTGGGAGGATTACACCTGCTGTTACTCTTGTGAGGGGTATTTGTCTGTGGAGATTTGTCCTGACAGCACTGTGTGTGTGTGTGTGATTGCCATGGACACGTACCAAGGCCAACGCGGCCGTAATCCTATGCCCACCAGACCCTCCAATCACCAGCGTCTTAGATTTAGACGTCAACACAGAAGGGGCCATGGAGGAGGGAGGTTGCTCTCCTGTGAACACAACAAAGTCAAAACAAAACCACCACAATACGGAAACACCAATATAAAAAGAACAACAACAGAGAATCTCATTGTATGCTGATGATATTATATTGTACCTAACAAACCCAAAGAGATCAATTCCAGAAGTGCTAGATCTCAAATTTGGAAGGATATCAGGCTACAAAATCAACTCTCTTGATTGCAAAAATGATTAATCCTTGATTAATCCTTCCTCCCCTTGCAACTACTCCCCCCATGCCATCACTGTAAATAGGACTGTACTCGACTTGCTTGGTTAAATTCGGGTAAAGAAGCATATACAGTATCTATATTTCACAATTGTTAAATGATAATGAGAAAAAACTAACTTAATGTTCATCAAATTACCCGCATTGATTTGATCCATTCTCCCGCAGAAATCTGACAGCTCATTGTTGAGGATGACTCCGGTGCTGGGAGAGAAGACCCTCGAGCCAAAACTGTACAGAAAAACGCATTTGACAGTATGATCCTCATGATGCAGTGTAGTGGGGAAATCACATTGTGTTTCATACTTGGATAGTGTGGAAGAAAACTCTAATACACTGTAAAACATGAAGTAGTAGTAGAGATAGTACACATATGTATCAGTAGTAGTAGTAGTAGCAGATATAGCCATGCTGTATCATATAATACTGATCATGCCACCTGGG
>CABFOQ010054165.1:0-15168 GCA_900660455.1 Gephyroberyx darwinii
AAAGATGATGTGATTTTTTTTTTTTGTGTTTGTTTGTTTGTGAGTTTGTTTCTGTTGGTGTGGTGTTGAAGCCTTGTGACACTTCCTGGTTGTTCCTGATAATCAGTGTTAAAATGGCGCCGGCTCCTCCGTGACGCCTCGGTAGCCTTGGAGGAAGCTTCCCGGGCTCCAGATTCGGCCTCCTGTGAGCCGCCTCGATAGCCACAGATACTGTGGCCCGGTCCCCCCCCTTCCCTAGTGTAGACTGCTGTGTGGTTGTACCGCCCCCTGGTGGTTGAGTCAAACAAGTGAATGGATTGTGTTTGGTTGAAGGAGTTTTGTGTTGAATAATGTGAAGGCTGAGGATTTCTGTTTTACCCCCCCACCCCCTTTTCTCTTTATGTAAGGTTGTTTTTCATATAATTATTATTACAATTTACTCCATATTTGTTTTATTTATAAATCTCTATATGTGTAGTCATATTATTTCATTACGCCAATATTTACTATATTTTATTGTTATTTAATTTTGTACTAGGTACATAACATACTTCAGTAGTCCTCAGATATTGGCTTAGCTACTATTTTTTTATACAAGTTTGTATGAGACACTTAATGTTCAGGGTACTGGTCCACACTATGAAGTTGATCTGTTTGACTGAGGTCTGGCTTGCCTTGACTCCCCCAACAGTGATGTTGTGGTCCATCGTGTACATATGTTCCTTTTGTTTTCTTCCTGTGTTTGTATTTGGACTGTTGAGCTGGATTAGAGGAACCGTTTATAAATGCATTAGTTGTGTTGAAAAGAGAAAGTTAATAAAAGAATGCTTGAAATTCAGTGACTCTGTGTTTTCGTGTCCCGACGAGGTCCAGCATGCAGCGTGGCACCACATGGTGGATTTTGACAAATGATTTTTATTTTCCCTTTTTAGGATTTTTTTATCTAATTAATTGTTGGAGGAGGAAATTCTCATTATTACACCAAAAACATTTATCACACAGATGAAAAACAATCCATTTATATGAAATATATCTTCATATTTTCTTTATAGTCCTTGAATCATCTCATGACCCCTGAGAGGGGAAAGTCTGAAATAGTTAAAGGGCCCTTTAATTTAAGGTGTGTGTGTGTGTGTGTTGCCTGCCTGTCATAACCACGTCATGTTAAAGGAATTCTGGGTATTGAAGTTCAGATTTTGTTTACCTCTCACTGCTAAATGGAGCCGCCAACATGCAACATGCCTGGTTCAACTTTAAACACGTTCATCATAAAGTGCTTGGTGAGAATAAAGAACAACAAAGGGCTGAAAACAAGCAAAGCTCAACTATTGAGATAAGCAGCCGGTCAGAAAACAAACAGCTGGTGAGATGGAAGTTAAGGTAGACTGTCAGCTGTACTAAATAAACAGGTTTTGAATGTGGACTTGAATCAGTGTCTGATTCCTGAACATTGACAGGACGCTTGAACTGTCCAGGAGAAAGATCTGCACCCAGACACTTTCACCACATCACATCAAATTTTATTTCTACAGTACATCTCAAGACTGTAACCCAAAGTGCTTCACAAACATGGTTAAAAACATCTCAGTGCCGGGAAAAAGAACAGCAGTAGCAGAAACAAGAAGAAGGAGAGGTCATGTTTAAAATGTGTAAAAAATATAAGATATAAATAAATTTGGTTACAAAATATTTAAAAGCCGCAGTAAAAATGTTTTACTCCAATTTTCTTTAAAATTGGGTTTTCAGGAGTAAACGGTGATAAATAAAGAGGCAGGTAAACATTCATTTGTCATTTATATTTTCCAAGTATAGCGCTAACTATGGTGAATTTCTGATTTATGTTGGGCTAAAAAAACACTTTAAAATGGAGACGTGGAAAAAAATTATTTAAGGTAATAATGAAATTTAAGATACTAATAAAAGGTAATAGAATCAGCATCTATTTTAGCTTTAAACAACCACTGCTACTTTGATTCAGTAAACCAGTGATTGAGGGACGAGGCTAAATGCTAAAACAGAAGGACTTGATCAATATCTGCATTTCCAGGTGACGAGACACTAAAGGTTTTCTGGTTTGTATTCTGGCTGCTGCATGTGGAGGCTCCTTCTAGCATGCAGGAACATTAAACCCACGTATTTAGCGCCACCAAGTGACCAAACAACATAAATGCATTTCTCCTCTAGTTCACAGTAGACACAGCAGTAGGATACAGGTGACATTCTGTGACTCCAGTATCTGTCAATGTCTCCATGTCCTCTGTCATCACCTTTCATGATCAATGACTTAAATATGGTTTTTACAACTGTTAATAAACGCTGCATTTTCATTGGTTCATTCCTTGATTTAATGGTGTGAAGGTAAAAGGTAGGTGTTAAAAATACACTATTTTATAAAACAACATGCTATACTGTGGTGGCCAGTAAACCTTACTATACTACAGCATTAAAAAATCATCATACTATTCTATGACACTGAAATACCATAATACTACACGATGGAGGTCCAGAAAATAACATCTATGATGTTTAAAAACAATCATACTTTAGTATAACATTCAAAAACAACATGCTATCCTATGGCATCAAAAAATAATATACTATACTATGGCATTCAACAACCATGTAACCTGTTACTGTATACTATGGTGTTCAAATGTGATACACTACAGCAACAACACCCTAACTATGGTGTTCAACAATATGACATCTAAACTATACTATGACATTCAAAAACATCATACTATTCAGAGTTCAGAAGAAGTCAAACTGTAACGTCACATGGTAACTACACTAAGGTGTTTAAAAGTCATTATCCTATAATATCCGATACTATCAAAAATCACGATACTGTACTACGGCATTCACAAAACATCATATTTAACTCAATAAATCTTCATATCATACTATGCAATTCAAAAGAAGGCATGCAGTACTATGACGTTCAAAAATACAACATACTACACTATGACCTCCACAGAAGGAAATGCTTCAGTATGACATTTAGAAAGCATCATATTATACTTTGGCATTAAAAGTATGAAATGCTATACTTGACGTTCAAAATACACATACTAAACTATGATGTTCAAAAAACATACTATACTTTTGTGTTCATAAAGACACTATGACGTTAAAAACAGCATATCATGTTTAGAAATCATCACTGTTCTGTTCAAAAATCATCATCTTATGAAATGGCATTCAACAATATGACATACTATTCTATGGTGGAGTAGCGTCTTACAGGTGGCGGCCATATTGGAGGTCTTCAGCTCCTGGGCAACAGTCACTATGAACTGATTCTGTTTTTAAAAGTACAAGCTGCCGGTCTCACCAGGACTGATCAGATATGGTTAACGTCTGTCTGTTTCTACTGAACTGATCAATTCATCACTGATACATCTGATTGATTTAGTGTTTAGTTGGTTTAGTATCTGGTCAGCTAACCATCACTGTCTTGTTGTTAACACATCTGATTAGCACACCAGCTAACATATCTAGTGGAAGCTAGCGTTAGCAGTGGCTAGCAGTCCCATGTTAACAGTAACTAAACTAGCCTGCTGGCTAGTTAGCTAGCTACCAGTTTGTTCAGGTTAACTGAGCTGACTCTTCTCCAGCTCCAACTCAGAGTGTTTTGGAGTAGAGACTAGGGCTAAAGACAAGACAGTTTACTGAGTCACAGTAACCTACATTTGGAGACAAATCTACCTGATCACACTGTTCACTTTCATTCATAGCATTACTGCACTGATCCAAACCCACCACAACAAACTTTTTCAGGTAGCCTTATCCCTCTTTTTCTTGCCCTGTTTTTATATATTTAGTATTTAGTTCTTCTCCACAAAGCCTCCATAGCAAACTGTAACATATTGCACTGCTGTGTTCAAAAGACGTCATACTATACTGTGGCGTTCAAAAGACAGTCAAAATATAGTATTCTGTGGTGTTCAAAAGTGAGTCCCATAACGGTATTGTCACAGGTTCAACCCCGCCCCCAACTATCACGCGTCCATCAGCAGCCATGTGTTGGAGTGCCCTTGAGCAAGTCATTGAACTCCTCCCTGCTGACTCACTGGAAATACACCTGGATAAAATGCTTCAGATGTAAATGCAGACTAAAACACAACAACGAGCTTGTTTACCTGAAATAACTCCCAGATTCAGATCCCATAAATGATTTCCCCCAAACTCGTCTATCGACCCCCTGGGGCGTCCAGAAGCCCAGGTTGGGAACCGGTGGCCAAGGTCATTATTTTGGGTGGTCAGGGCGCTGGAACCAGCCTTGGCCACCTGCCATCGTGCTACTATGTGTGTCAGTGGAATATGCTTCAGGCAAGGCTGCTGAAAACCAATTAATCATCCCTTGATGGAGGACTGCAGCCTCATCAGATCTAAACCAAAATCAGAAATCCTGATTAAACATATACAGTGATATGATATTAAATACGATGGGGCTATATGGCCATATAGTTCCGGTCTTGACAAAATATTATGTGATATTATGTTGTAAATGTTGTGAATTAGGAGTTTAGTTCAGAGGACATATTTGTCCCGAATGCTGCCTTCAGGGGTTTCTGGTCAGATTTGTCTCACAAACACATTTCCAGCAGTTATTTCTTGATCTTTTCTCTCTATTATAATAATAAAAACTAAAAGATCAAATTTGTGCTACACGTGACTCCTGGCAGAAAGAACAGCTATTACTATTATTAATTATTACTGACAAAAAAAATGTTTTCAATTTTAATACAATAGTGTGTTACAGCTCTTGTTCATCACTGAAGGCTTTATTGCTAAATCCATCCCAGCTCACCCCCAAGTACAGGAGGTGGACAGACGTTCACTGTCAACCCAGAGCAGCACCACTTTTTATCATAGTATTATATTATGGCGCGGTAACATTTCATAATAAAACGTTTTGAACGGATGTCACACAGATAAAATGATCATTTAACAACAGTGAAGTCTTCATTCATTCTCACAGCCGGCGCATCTCTTCAACGTCAGGATTAGATTGGGTTTTAAACGCCTTGCCACGGATGAGATACGTTTTGTTCACCCTTGACATCTTTATTATTCGGGTCGGGTCACACCTGACCTGTCAATCAAGCTCGGTTGCCGCGCACACGTGAACGCGCACAGACGAGGAGTGGAAAGAGGGAGGAAATGATGCGGGCACTGTTTTACACGGACGGTCCCTACTGATGCTCGGATGTGCAAACAAGTCTTCTCTCCTGCTGAACTGTGATCGGATTAAGACCAGAAACTAATCTCGTGAGTATATTATTTGTTTTAAACCATCTGTTTTCATCTCTGACTCTCAGATGAGGGATGACACGGCAGGTGCACGATCCTGTCAGAGGGTTTAAAAAAAGAGAACAAAACTTAATTTGACAGGTTTTAATTGATTGAGAGAAGCTTGGTGCAATAACAGTTGTCTGTTTTTATGATTCAAATAAATGTCTCGTTTCAGTAATTCTCCATATTTATGACAACAGTCAAATTGAAAATCATATGCGCCACTCAACATGACAAATACTTTCGGCATCGCAGCAAAACGAGCAAATTTTGAGGGAAAAATCTGCCATAATTATCATCTAAAATGCGAAAATCTACTGTAATTTCATATAAAGGCTGATGGAGTATGGTAGAGATCTCTAATGACAGGATAAACTGCTGTGCTGTCTGAGCCTACAGCCACTCAC
Source organism: Gephyroberyx darwinii (assembly GCA_900660455.1). NCBI lineage: Eukaryota > Metazoa > Chordata > Actinopteri > Trachichthyiformes > Trachichthyidae > Gephyroberyx > Gephyroberyx darwinii. The sequence goes on from CABFOQ010054165.1 coordinate 5,685, forward strand.
TGCATCCCAGCAGGAATGTCATGAATGAAGTGTACTGTATGTGTGAGTGGGCGGTAGTCTGAACAACAAAAATATGATTGTTCTCTGACATTTTCCCATGTACACTACTATGTGGAGAGACATGTGCTTTTTTATCTGTGTCAAACTTAAACTTTAGGTTATTATTATATTGTTATGTCATTGTATTATTTTGATTACTTCTATCCTCCATCAAAAGCATCTCAGAACAGCATTTCCGTTCACTGCTATCATCATAGCAGATAGGGAGTGACTGTTGATGTAATATAATACTTCCTGCCTGCTGAATAATAAATGGAGAAGACACATTCATTGACCATTACACACTGATTTTCTCTCTCTCTCTCTCTCTCTCTCTCTCTCTCTTTTTCTCTCTCTCTCGACAACGTCAGCCCTTTTGTTTGAAACCTTACTCTGAGCTTCCTCAAACAGCGAGGTGCTAGATGTCACTGCACTGAAAGCACAGCATCCTGAAGACAGACAGGAAAAGCTCCTCCAGGAAGCTTCTGCTCGTTACATTTTCAAAAAAGTTCAATATATATTAACTTTGCAACTCTACCATCTCCTCAGGTGCTCCTCAGCTGTTGAGAAGATGGGGAACGGCTCGATGAAGTCTAAGCGCTACAAACAAGCAGATGCTGCATCCAACGGGCGAGCCCACAAAGACCAGGCCGGCGGATGCAAAAACTCGTCCCTGGACAGCCTGAGGGCCCGGGTGGAGGAGCTGGAGCGAGAGGGCAAGAGGAAAGATGAGGAGCTGTGCACCAAGGAGCAAAAAATCAAGGGCCTTCAGGAGCAGCTAGCCAAACAGATGCGAGCGCTAGCAGATCTCAGTGAGGAGCTGCAGAGCAAGTGCATCCAGCTGAACAAGCTGCAGGACGTGATGAAGAACCAGACCGGGGCCACAGGGACTCTGGGCCTCGGCCAGACATCACGGTCTTCCTCGCTCAAAGCGAGTGGCAAGAACAGCCCCAACCTCAGCGGTCGCATCAAGGAGACCCTGAACAGGAGGAAAGGGGCCAAGGCAGGGGTGTCCGCCGAGCCCACCTCCAGAACCTACGATTCCAGTGGCCTGCCCAAATTCTCCTTCGAGAAGGCCCGGGTACCCAAGGACGCTAGGTGAGATGTTTGTCTTCAGGCAGGTTGAAAACACCATCAAGAGGGAAGAGGAGTCAGGGAGTCAGGCCTCACAAAAGGACATTAAGAAGCTGAGGTAGTAAGAAGTGTTCTTTAATTTTGCCTGCTTCAAAACTCACAAAGTGCAAAAACACAAAAGGGAAGACAAAGAAAGCTTTAGTAAATGAATCAGCCCATCAGGATGTCATCAGTGCACTCAGCCTCCTAATGTCCTTTGGGCTCCTTTTCCGTTTGATGCACCCAAAGTAACCATGTTACGCCGCCATCATGACCCAAGAGTCTCCAACCAAACAGGAAGGAGGAACTAATCAGTGGAATCAGCTGGTGTATTGTGTGGTTGGAATGAAAACCTGCAGACTCTTGGGTGATGATGGTGCGTGATTGAAAACCACTATCTGAGTCAACACAGGCGCAATATCAAATGTCTTTATTCACAATATCTTCAGGCAGGGAAACTAACACCACCCACCAGTCAAATGGTAATTTGTGAACTCGAGAGCCACGAGAGTTTCAGACTGGACGGAGCATCTGCAGGTCCTATTCTATTCTAAAAACCTAGCTGGCAAAAGTGTGAAATTGGCCATTGAATCTTCAGATGTACATTGATGCTGCTATGGTGTTTGTTTCCTGCTCTGATGATTTTGTTGTACTCTTGTCTCATAAAGGAGGAAGAGAGCTTGACCGGGCTTGGCAAGTCTTCAGTTCTGTATTAATCACATATTTATTAATAATTCCACAGTCTAAGGTTTCACATGAATTCCTCTGAGGATGAACCAGTACTGTCCCATACTGGAACTGGAAGGTCACAGGTTTGATTCCCACAACAGCTAACACAGCTCCATCAACACACCGAACCCCTTCCTGCTCCCTGACACTCGCTCCGGATGAACGCCTCAAGCTGAACGACCAAAATGAAAATGAATTTTGCTGTTGATAGACTGAACGAGCCTCGTGAACGTACACGACCCTCTTCGGAGTCTTCGAGTCTCGGTGGATTTTCTAACGTGACAACAGATTTGTTTCAGGTCTCATCATCGAGTGTTCTTGGGATAATGCGGCGGCGTGAATCCAGCCCATCCCTGAGTAAGTGGTCGTGCTGTGGACAGCCCGGCCAGCTGTTGTCTCGACAGCGTGACGAGTTCCTCTCTCACCCTGATGCTCATGTTTAAAACATACGCTGCTAATAAGCCGGGAATGCATTTCTTAACCAAAAGGAACGGTCTCGAGTGTTTCATAAATTAGCCCGCCTGGTACCATCGTAAACACTGAAGCAGAATACTCATCTTGTGAATAACAGCCTTGCAGATTGGAGCACCTACATAACAAGGCTGTAGTGTACAGTAGGAGGGAATGACAGAGCTAGGTGGGAGGAAAGGATGTGGGCTGAAAAACAAAGGACTGGGTGTCATTTACACTCAACGTACTAATTTTGCAGGATAGAGCGGATGAATAGACCACCCAGCATCAGCACCACTCACCTCTTTGGGCTGTGTCATGGTTGCATGATCTATAGTCAGAGCGAACCCGTGACTCTCAACCTTTTTGGCTTACAACTCCCCGAAGGAAGTGATGGAAGCGCTGTTAGAATTTAGATGGTGAACTTTGACACCAAATGATCTTTATTTTTACTGTGTTACTTGATTAATTGTTGAAAGAAGCCCATAGGTTGCAGAAAACATTCATCACAAAGACTAAAAACATGAAATGTGTATGTTTGAAATAATATATATCTTGTACCCCCGTAAATTCATGATGTCTTGGGGATTTACAGCCTCAAAAATGTTATAATTTTACCCAAAACAAATGATTACATCCTTCAAATCCATCCTTTTGTAAGTTAGACACTCAAGATAACACCTAGCACTCATGTTGTCTGCCACAGTGTGAAGAAGCTCCTTACAGACGCCCTTAACAAGAACCAGTACCTGAAGAGGCTGGAGCTGCAGCAGATCAAAGACATGGTGGAGTGTATGTATGAGAGGACTTACCAGCAGGGAGAGTCCGTCACCAAGCAGGGAGAACCTGGGAACCATCTGTTTGTGCTGGCAGGTAGGACGCCTCCCCCGAAAAGCTCCTATTTGATCATCTTGTTTGATCATCTTGTTTGATGTCGATCGTGTTCTGGAGTGATGTCAGGAAACTACAGGGTCCTTAAAAAGTCTGGAAAATGAAACTATCCAGATTTATGGTCTTAAAAAGTATTAAAATGTCTCAAATAGTTCTTAGAGGTTTCACCAGAAGATGTGAACGGGACCAGCAGTAGTACTTTCACTTTCAGTTGGTCACAGTAAGTTTGACCCACATGCATGTCCACTATAATGCAATATGACAAACATGTTGAACTTCAATGATTTCTTTCAGTAATAAAGACTTGAAGTCATCACAGAGACTTCAAGTCATTAATCAAGTCCTCAATATGAGCCAGGCTGTAAATAGTGGCATCTCAGGGTGCCTGACTCTGGGAGTGGATGGGCAGGGATGGTAAGGTCAGGGGGGGATACGTTGTTGTTGTTGTTTTTGATCCATGAGTGGATTGTTAGCATGGATAGCCCCAGTTTGGATTCTCAAGTTGTATTTTTTCTTGATGCCTTCCAATAAACAACACTTCCCTTATGACACCGACAAGAGTGGCACCGTCAAGAAAGTAAAACCTGCAAATTCTATAATTTCTATAGAGTCACTTAAATAACAGGGTGGGGAGTTTCCACCATCCACTTATCAAATGCTGGGGCTGGTAAGCTGGTCTCCTCTACCAGGTAACCAACCATCATGTAGCAGTCCTGTCCTGGTCTGCTCGGCTGGTAAAAACGCTGATGTACTAGCCACGGGCTATAGTGGATGAAAAAGTTAGCTTCTTGCCCTTCCATAAATGAACGAAAATCCAATGTCATTAGATTCTGCCTGTAGCATGTCTGACCCATCCCTATTGTCCAGAATCTATTTGTCATCGTCCTGAAATTGGGTTTGCTAAAGTTATTGATTGTCCTTGTTTCATATTTACAGACGGGAAGCTGGATGTGTTTCAACATAACAAACTGCTCACATCAATAGCGGTGTGGACCACATTTGGAGAATTAGCCATACTGTACAACTGCACCAGGACGGCGTCTGTGAGAGGTAAAGAGCCTGTTCAATGTCTGTTCGTTCAATACAGAGTTCAACTGAGTTTCTATTTAGGCATCAAGCAGAGTGACTGAATAATGTTCACTCCAACCACTACGACTCCCTCCCCAACATGTGATTTAATTATGCCTCTGTGCACCCCTGAGCGTCACTTGTGGGATATAACCGTCTCAAGGCCTTTGAAATGGTTCCACCCTCTACTACTATTATCTCTTTAACTACTTGAGTTTCTGTCGGTGGCTCTTCTTCTCTTTATTCCAAACAAACCACTGTTGCGGCGGCCAGAAACAAAACATTTCCTGTGCACCAGAGGATTTTACCAGGAAAGACCTACCCAAAACAACAATCACTGCTGTGTTACATCAATCGACGATAGAGAGTAGCAACATTTATTTGAAAATGTCACAGATTATTACTTACGTTAAATTAAACTGTATTTGTTCTAATACCGGTTGGAAATCAACAATATACCACCATCTATTGATTGAAAATGTTGATGGTAGGTTTGTCCACTTTAGCAGCCACTTTGACACGTAACCGACCGTTGTTAGGTGGTGAACTGGTAAAACAGTGAATGTGTTTTGGTATCTGGTTGCCATTTTGGCCGGTGGACAGTGGAAATGAGTTCAACACCATGTTCTGTTCTACACCCCCCCTCCCTCCTCACTCTGGAGCCCTGAATGTAATCTGACCTATCATTTGAGTTTTTCTGCCTCTTAGAGCCCAGGAATCACCTGATAGTGAGAAGAAGAGAATCAGTTAGGTCATTAGACAGAAGCAAACAAGCTTTTGCATGGGTGTGTTGACAAAGGCTTGACATCATATCCCCAGCACTGCATTCTGATTGGTTATCACCTCCTCGGCATTTGGAAGGTGCATACCATGCGTGTGAGTGCTCTTTGTCCGGAGGGTCCGCCAAGGACGTATTTGTATATTTAACCAAGTAATTGGCTGGTGGCCCTCGGGGGATGGAGGGGTGGTGGGTGGCAGCGCATTGACCTCAATGTTCTGGGTAAAGGGAAGGAAACCTTGACAGATTGACAACTCTCCTCGATTCATGACTGTCACTGGGGTGGCTTTTCATGGTAACAGATGAATTGGATAAAGGGAAACTCTAGTTGTGGCTTTTTCTGCGCCACTTCCTCCTTGTCCCAATAGTGGCCTGGTTATGAGGGACACGCCACCATGTTGGAGGAGTGACAGCCTTGACAAAACCAAGAAAAAGCCTAATTTCTTTGGGGTGGTAGAGGGTTCAAATTCTACTATAAAAGCGGGAGATGGATCAGGGAAGAAGTGATAACAATCTTTCTTCCAATCTCATTCCTCCAACATGGTGGCGTGTCCCTCGTAACCACCGATGACCCCTCTCCAAGTTCTCTGTGACGGGCCTCTATTGAATCCAGCTGTTGTCCGTCTAGTGTTCTCTAGTCGGGGGCCACAGGTTAACTAGGTTCTAGTGGAAAGGTCAGAGGCCTCGGTGTTTCCTGGTACCTGATGGATGTGATGTTGCTCTTACAGCGGTCAGCAAAGTGAGGACGTGGGCCCTAGACCGCGAGGTGTTTCAGAACATCATGAGGAGGACCGCTGAAACCCGCCACGAACAGTACCGCAACTTCCTCCGAAGGTTAGCCTCAAGCTAGCCGATGAGCTAACACTGTGGGTCATTTGTGGTTAGCTAATTCTGCTACACTGCCTATCTGATGTTAGATTGAAGTTAGTCAACTGTACTAGCCAGTTTGGCAGATCATCAACCATCATTGCAAGGTCTTAATCTATTGTTGGCTCCTACAATAGTTAGAGCTATCGACTTTTTAGATGAACCAGCCATAGTTAGTTTCCTCCCCTGTTAGATTGGATCTAAAGGCTTGAGATCCAGGAAAAATGAAGATTTTCCACATTGAGAGAAATTAGTGTTAGTGCCTTGAATATGCATGCTATCATAGCTTGATTGAGTTAACTAGAAATGATGAACATGTAAGTCTTGGTCATGTGATCTCTCATGAAAAGTGCATCGTTGGATCCCTCGAAACAAGAAACGTACTTTTCTGAGAGTTCATTGGCCTCGTGTAGAATTTGAAGCGTTCTGTACATGCAGACGTTAATGGTCATCATCTGTGTTTTGTCTTCTTTGTTAGTGTTTCACTCTTGGCTAATCTACCGGAGGACAAGCTAAGCAAAATAGTGGACTGTCTAGAGGTGGTAAGTTTTTCTGTCAACCTGTCTCTGTTTCTATTGGAGGGGCGACTCTGCTTCCATGGCAGTGCCTCGCCGTTGCGCAACCCTCTGAAAGCCTGCAGGAGCCCCGGCTTTGCAGATAGCTCCTGTCAAAATATCCTTACCATTTGGCCATATATCATTACTGCGTGTCAGCATAATCTTTCTACCTCCAGTCGGCAAGACCTCACAAATTACCTTGTTGATGAACAGCTCTCATATTATTCCTGTCATCACCGGGCCCTGTATTTTGTTACCGTAATTATTTGACCAAGGCCCCAGATAGTGTTTATTCAAACGGTGGACGAGTGATTTCTTAAAGATGTGCAAGTGACAGGTTTTTGGTGTAAGAACGTACGAGTGTGTAAAAATGTGTGTGTGTGAAAACATATGCTGGAGAGTGATTTATTCCCTCTCTCCTTGCATTGTATTTCAATGGTGAAAGAGAAGACGGCCTGGCTCTCGTCAGCTTTGGGTCAAAAAGCACGTCTCAGCGTCTTTTCACAATGAAAACTTCAAGGACATTCGGCTCCATTGTTTCCAAACGGGAGAATTTCCTTATTCAGTCATTTCTGATGGGGCTGATTGTGTTGCGTCTCAAGGGGCTGCCTGTAACCTAATAGTGGCACAGATGTTCCTCTGGAACCAGGAAGATAATATTGAAGCCCCCTAAAACACTGGGGGAGTGGAATTTGGTGTGTGTTTTGGTGTGTGTGTGTGTGTGTGTGTGTGTGTGTGTGTGTTTACCTTGTTTTTGGGGTTCTCAGTAAAGTCGACATATTGGGAATTTTAGTTCTACAAACATTTTTCAGCGGCAGAGCTGATCTGGAGCCAGAAATAATCTCATTGGTTGAGTTAAACCTCAATGGGCGGAGCCAAATATATGAAATATGAAACTTCTTTTTTTCATTCATTCATGACCCTGGCATTCATGTTGTTGGAAGGTCAGCAGGCTAGCCAACTAGCTAACCTAGATAGCTACAGCCTAGTATGGCTAGTTTGAACTTTGAAGGTCAGCTAGGCTAACTAGCTAACCGAGATACTTAGTATGGTTAGCAGCAGAGCGCTAGTCTTCATAATATTAGCTAGCTCCTCTCTTACCTCTTCAGTCTAATTGGGAACTGTGGTTCTTTGGCTCCGCCCACTGAGGTTTAACTCAACCAATCAGATTATTTCTGCCTCTAAGAAACGTTTGTAGAGGTAAAACTCCATCCACTCTGATCTGACACTCAATGCTTGAAAATGATAATAGTATAATAGTAATAGTAGTATAATAGTGCAGGTTAACTGGCAGCCGTCACAAATTTTCATAAGTTTTTCTTTGACACTCTGAAACAGAGCAGCTCATGAGTGCCACAGCAGAATAAGTCTAAATTCCTAGATCACCGAATATTGTAAGCAACTAATATTAAGGAGTAGAAGGGCCAGAGCCACAACGCCCTGGTAATAGATGGAACAAAATAAAAAAAGAAGTGAGGAATGAGAATGGAGAGATTTAAAAACTAAAAAACTAAGACGAGAACATCTTACAGCAAGCAGAGGGAGATATGAGAGAGGAGATTCAGGGGGAGATCATACTTGAGGTGTTTCTTGAAGAGATGAACTTGAAGTCCCTTTTCTCTGCTAAAAGGGTAAAAGTGTGCCTCAACAGTGATTCGAGCACGGCGGCTTGGCAAAACAAACCCAAGACACCATTCAAACTCTGTCACACCAATGGACAGATATCATCCAAACAGTCTTCATAAACAAACCCGTGGTACATCGTCTCTACTCTGTTAAATGAGGGTCTCTCCAATCGTAAATGGGGCTCAACGAGTTTGGACGCTGGAGGAAAACGCCACTTGTGTCGAGAGCGTCGGCGGTAAACACAGGGGGGATGTTTACGCACGATTGCTCTGATTTGTTAGTTCACTTTTTACCGAGGTCCTCTCCAGTCCGATGGATTGTGGCAGCGGACAGTTGTTGGCACTCGTCCCAGAGAACATTTTATCCTGGTCACCTTAGTTCTTTGCACTTCCCTTCCTTTACCTAAAAGCTTTAAAATGGAAGGCGATCTGGCAGCCTGCTGAATCAGCTCAACTGTGGTTGGTCGGTTTAGCTTGGTGGGGAACTGACTGACGGACAGGACGGACGCTGAGGTCTGACTGGACTGAGAGAGTATACTTCAGTGTTTCATCCAAGTACGTTTAAATATTTTATTCAATTTCTTGACGGTCACGAAATTGGACATTGAAACCAACTCAGTCAAGTGTGATCTCACCCTCTGAATATTCAGCGTGAAGATAACAGCAAGTCAGTTCATCAGGCAAACGTTTCCAAATTAAACGTCCCATATCCAGCTGAAAATCACGACACAGGGTCAGCCATTAGATTTAATGAGATGAATCGCACCTCCAGATCATTTGCTTTTCAAAATGCCTCTCCTCCTCTGTCCAAACACACCAAATGGAATATTTCACTGAATGATGAATATTACCCTCATACACACCGATCAGCCACAACATTAAAACCACTGACAGGTGAAGTGAATAACATCGATTATCTTGTTACAATGGCATCTGTCAAGGGGTGGATATATTGGGAAGCAAGTGAGCAGTCAGTTCTTGAAGTTGATGTGTTGGAAGCAGCGTAGCCGCAGACTGGTCAGAGGGCCCATGCTGACTCCTGTCCACCACCGAAAGTGGCTACAATGGACACGTGAACGTCAGAACTGGACCACGGAGCAATGGAAGAAGGTAGCCTGGTCCGATGAATCAAGTTTTCTTTTACATCATGTGGACGGCCGGGTGCGTGTGCGTCGTTTACCTGGGGAAGAGATGGCCCCAGGATGCACTATGGGAAGAAGGCAACGTACCACCTACCTAAACATTGTTGCAGACCAAGTACACCCCTTCATGGCAACGGTATTCCCTGATGGCAGTGGCCTCTTTCAGCAGGATAATGCACCCTGCCACAGTGCAAACATTGTTCAGGAATGGTTTGAGGAACATGA
>CABFOQ010054167.1:9631-23723 GCA_900660455.1 Gephyroberyx darwinii
CTGTGACGGGGGCGTGGACTGCGGGGATCGAACGGACGAAACCAACTGCAGTGAGTTGGCCTTTTCAGGATATTGTTACTCCTAGCTTGCATCGTCTCTATTCTGTCTTCATCATCAGCTTCTGTAGTGGTCTTGACTCTCAGACCCCTCGTTAGATTGTATTGAGTCTTCAGTTGAATTCAAATTGAAAATTGTGTTTAACAGAGGTATTCATACTTGAGTCTGCAAACCCATTGTCTTCCAACTGCACTCACTCAGTATGAATCAATAATGTGATAAGATCCACAATGAATCATTGTCAGCAATGATTCTCTCATTGTTCCACATCTCCCCCCTCTCTCATTCTCCTCCCCACGCCTCTCTCTCTCTCTCTTTCTCCATCCTCTATTTTCTTGAGTTCATCCATTTGTCTTGTTTTCCTAGGTCGTGCTACTTGCCGACCAGATGAGTTCCAGTGCAAAGACGGCTCCTGTATCCATGGCAGCCAGCAGTGTGACAAAGAATACAACTGCAGGGACCTCAGTGACGAGATTGACTGCCACAAAGGTGACTCTCAGATCCAATCTCATTTTCTCTCTGAGATCCAATCTAATTTCCCCTGTACAATGAAACGTGTATGTTGCAAATATATTGAATCAATTCTCTTGAGCTGTTTGTCAGTCCTTGAGATGTGCAGTTGTGTGTCATAACTGTGACTCTATGCTGCTTCAATCTTATTCTTGATTACAGTTTATCCATCTAATCAATTTATATTCCCCTGCTCCTCTCCTCAGTTACTCCATGTGAAGGCCCTACCATGTTCAAGTGTCGCAGTGGGGAGTGTATTAGCATGGAAAAGGTGTGCAACAAACAGAGGGACTGCGGGGACTGGTCAGATGAACCTCTCAAAGAGTGTGGTGAGTGAAATGTCATTTTACCATCTTGTACACTTGCAGGACTTTCCTTTCCTTCCAATTTTTGTTTTGGTTAATGCCCTACTGCCCTTAAAACCCCAGAGACAAAAATACATCAGGGCAAGAAGTGTATATGATTTTGGGAATGCACTCAACTCTATTCCAACATACCATCGCTGGGGGAAACAGGGAAACCACATCTCAGCTAGGAAAATGTGACAGGAACGGCTAGCCGAGTTGCCTGGGTTGACTTGCCAAGATAGTTTGTGGTCTGAAAGAGTGAGTTCACTGCCGGTTTGAGCTACCATCAGGAAAAAGGCCGTCATGAACGCTCTTTAAATGCTTTTTGTATCTGGTTCCTTGTAGACAACAATGAGTGTCTGAATGAAAATGGAGGCTGCTCCCATGTGTGTGCTGACTTGAAGCTCGGCTACAACTGCTCCTGCCCTGCTGGATTCAGCTTGAAGATGGACAAGAAAACCTGTGAAGGTGAGAGTTGACGCAGCATTTACATTTTCACTGATTTGAATGCAACTCACTGTAGCTGCAATTAAAGGATCTAAAACAGGGATGAGAAATGTAGTTTCACCCTTGAACCTAAATGCATGACAATGTTTTAGTAAATCAATGTATTTTAAGAAACCTGGTGTAAGAAAACTTCTGTGAGAAAATTTCCTTCACCCTTGAGGCCTATTTGAAAAGTTAAGGAAACAAAGGTATGGAAAAGGTCTTCATCGCTTCCAATTTGACCTTTGACCCCTTCTTCCCTGACCTACAGACATTAATGAATGCGTTGACCCAGACATTTGTAGTCAGATCTGTGTCAACCTGCCGGGCAGCTACAAGTGTGATTGTGAGGAGGGCTACGAGATCGACCCCGTGAGCAAGACCTGCAAGGCTGAGTCAGGTATTGTTTGAATTTGCCAAGGACCTATGAGTTTAAGTTTACAGTGCTTTGTAACATTGTTACATTCAAGTAAAGATTACTATTAAAATGCATTATTATTATTGTTATTATTATTGTTGTTCAGGTGCAATGAAACACTACTAACACCCAATACATTGACTCTTCAGAGAGCCAGTGCCAGCTCTACAAACTATTTTGGAACCTATGAGTAATATATAGCACTTAATTGACTGAATTGTGTGGCCACCATGAATCTTCCATGCTCTCTATAACTACTCCCTTCTCTCTCCTCCAGGCACTGTCCCCTATCTGTTCTTCACCAACAAACACGAGGTGAGGAAGATGGCCGTGGACCGCAGCGAGTATGTCCGTCTGATCCCCGGACTGAAGAATGCGGTGGCTCTCGACTTGGACATGCCTGGCCAGATGATCTTCTGGTCTGACATTTCCCTGAAGAAAATCTACAGGTAAACATTACAATGAAACTTCTTTTATCCATGTAGGGGATAGTTTCTTTTGGCCAGGTCAGGGGCAGCCCTGCGAAAGATGGTCTGGCTAACCATTAGGCCACCCTGCTGCTTCAGAGCTCTGTGTGTGTGTGTGTGTGTGTGTGTGTAATTGTGTGTGCAAAATACTGTATGTAGGTTAAATAGGGGATACAGTAATATCACTGTCATCATTTCCTTGCCTTCTTTTAACAACTGTCCCCCCAACCCCCTCCTGACAGCTCCAAGATGGATGTGGCTGGCAATTCCTCTCACCACAGTGTAGTAATTGAGAGCGGGATCGAGGCCCCCGAGGGCCTTGCAGTCGACTGGATCCACGGCAACATCTACTGGACCGACAGCGTCTTGAAGACCATCTCCGTGGCAACTACAGACGGCAGTAAGAAGAAGACACTGATCACAGAGGGCCTGGAGAAGCCAAGAGCCATTGTAGTGGACCCAGTAAATAAGTGAGTAGCGTGCAAGTTTCATACAAGTTGCAGATATCTCAACTTCAATGGCCTCTGATTACTGAAATCAACCGCAGCGTTCCAGTGATAATGTCGGCTTTTAGGTTTTATGTATCGTTCTGTGTGTCCTCTCCAGCTTCATGTACTGGACTGATTGGGGCAACGAGCCCAAGATTGAGAAGAGCGGGTTGAATGGAGCTGACCGCATGGCGTTGGTGACCGACAACATTGTCTGGCCCAATGGTATCACCCTGGGTAAGCGGAAACTTCATAGACACATTAAATGGAAACATTTATTATTTAGTGTTATTATTTATTATTTATTACTATATTTTCTTCACTTTCTGTTTCGTGAACATACGATACTGTTTTTGCTCACAATCAGTCAAATATCTCTCTCTCTCTGTCTTTCACCCCCTCTCTGGACAGACATGGTCAACCACCGTCTGTACTGGGTTGACTCCAAGATGCACACCCTCTCCAGCATCGATGTGAATGGAGGGACGCGACACACTCTCATTTTCAATGAGGACAAGCTGTCCCACCCCCTCTCTCTGACTGTCTTTGAGGTTAGTAACGATGTTAAACGGTTATTTTATTGCCACATAAAGATGGTGTACGGTCATTTCATGACAAAAATGAAATTTAGTGGCTGATTTGAAATGATTACTTAAAAGAACTGTGTTATTCTGGGCTCTAATGCTTGAAACAATTTATCTAAAGTCAGAGACATTAACATTACCGTGAATTGACAAGAAGAATTAAGGGAGAGAAAGATTTGTCGTAATTATGAGATATCCTGGTCATCCTAATGGGAAAATAATCCCTCCTTTTGTTTCTTCTTAGCACACTGGGGTGCAATTTTCAAATTGTATCAGCGTATTATTATACTCACTCATTATCCCTTATTAATGAGCTCAGCCAACTGGCCGGCTTCAACTGTATTATTTCAAACCATTCAGTAGTCGAGTTCATGCTACAATATTCAGCCAAAGTGATTTTGAGTATAAAGCCAGAGCTTTACCTTCAGAGCGTACACTTTATTCAATATAAATCAGGATCAGTAGTGTTAAGTCTGTTGGACGTAGTGTCTGATCCAGTTTGTAGGACACCCAGTAAAATCAGTCTTCATTATTAGGCCTTGGAATGGCAAGTAATCAAATAATTTAATGCCATTATGAAACTGTAAGTTAATACTAAAGTTTTGTTTTTCTTTTTGCACAGGAGAAAGTTTTCTGGACTGATGTGGCCAACAGTGCGGTTATGAGTGCCAACCGTCTGACAGGAGAGGACATCACAGAGCTGGTGGAGGACCTGAACCAGCCAGAGGACATCGTCCTGTACCACAACCTGAAGCAGCCCATCGGTAGGACAACGTCACCAGACTTAAACACTACCGCAACAAAACCATAAACTATAAAAGCTGGTTTCCAATGCTCTTTTATAACACCTCTTTCTCTTTTTTTATTTCTCCGCTGTCTCTCCTGTCTCTCTCTTAGGTAAGAACTGGTGCAGAGAGACTAACAGTATGAACGGAGGCTGTGAGTTTCTGTGTCTCCCTGCCCCTGTTATCAACCAGCAATCTCCTAAATACACCTGCGCCTGTCCTGACAACATGACCCTGGGGCCTCACATGAGGAAATGTGAGAAAGGTAAGTGTCTCTTGCACCCAGTACACACACAAACACACAATTGAAAACAAATGGCTTAATTTCAATCAAAACAATTTTGAATCTGTCAGTGTCTCTCTCTAACAAAATCGTGCCCATGGTACTTTCCCAGCAGGACCTGTCGCCCCTCCTGCTGAAGCCCAAACTACTGCACCCATCCCTCCCAGAGCTGCCACTGAGCCTGTCCCGAGCACTACCTCTACGACCACTACCCCCACAACCAGAGCTCCCATAAGACCATCCACTACAGCCCCCTCCTTCCCCGGCCGCGTCCAGCCCCAGGACCCCGACCTCACCTCCACTCAGAGCCCACAGCAACCTGACGTCACCGCTCAAGGTACAAGAGGAGGGCTACATCGCTGTGTGAAATGTTCAGTGTATTGATAAAGTCCTGCTTTTCATACTTACGATATGTCTGCATGTTATCCCTTACCTATTAGATTACATTACGTCACTGTCATAAAATGATGGAATTGAAGTATTTTATTCTCTGCTTTTTCAGCTAACAACCGATATGCAGCCATGCCCAAAGAAGCCGAGCAGTCCCACCCGGTTGCTCTCTACATAGTGTTGCCATTAAGTAAGTTCCACATTTCAGCCGGGGTCTCTGCATCTCTCTCTGTCCGACAGCCCGCCCTGCTCACAGATTTCATCAAAGTATTTGTTTAATATCTGCTCATTTCCACTGTTTACCTCCGATCTCACCGAATGACCCTTTTCTCCTATTCCCGTAGTGGTGATTTGCCTGCTGGCCTTCGGTGCGGTGTTGCTATGGAGACACTGGCGTCTGAAGAACACCAACACCATCCACTTTGACAATCCCGTGTACCAGAAGACCACCGAGGATGAGTTATACATCTGCAGGAACAGTTCTGACGGATACGTTTATCCTGAGGTATCGTCACTTTAATGTCACTGAATTATTACTAGATACAAAAATCCTCCTTATTGTTTGTCTTCTGAGAATTGAGGAATGTTGTGCTACGTCTTCGCTCATTCAGTTTTCCCTTGTTTCCGCAGAGGCAAATGGTGAGCATGGAGGACGTGGATGTCGCTTGACCCAGAGGATGAAGAAGACAGTAGTTTAATTTAAGGTGTTTTTTTGTTTCTGACGCAAAGGTGAAGCAACAAAGAACGCTTTATCTGCTGCTACTGCTGCATACACTCCCCTTCCCTCTCCCCGTGACCTCATGTTGTGGCTTACGTTTCTGACCTCAGCACTGTGCCGTCCAAGTCTGAAGGAAGAACAGAAGAAAAAAACAGAAGAAAGAAAAAATTTTAAAAAATAAAACGAAGAAGAAAGCCATCCCTGAAGTTGTAGTCCAATATGACTAAACAGAATGTAACTGCATGGAGCCATTTTGCCAGACCACAAAATGGCTTCAATATGAAGGACTGATGCGTGGTTGAAGTGAATTATCTTCTTTGTTTCAGAGGCTCTGCTCTGACTTTTGACACATTCTTATCTGAAACCCACCATCTGACACATTTGCTTGACTTCTTTCTTTGTTACTTTCCATATTGCTTATTGGTGTGTTTGTTTGTCTTTGTGTACATTCTCCTGTTTTTCTTCTTTTTTTTTTTTTTACAATTTCTAACTAATCAGATCCAGAGTTTACAATCACGTTACTTTTTTTAACTGAAATGTTATACAGAACGTTGGTTGGCGCAGAATCAGCGCAAGGCAAGAGAGTTGTTAGACATGCTTAGGTCATATAGGTAGATAAGTGCCTATAATATTGAGAGTTCTCGATAGGCTCATCATTTTTCAAGGACTGTCACTGTGCAAAGTTGAGGATTCTGCTAAGTTGCAAAGTGTGACTCACCATATCTTATCTATGTGTGCCTTTTCCATCAGTAACATTTCCCAGATTGACTCCCAGCTGTAGCTGAATTTATTGTGTGCACACAAATGCCTTATTATGGCCCCCTACCTTTCAAACCAGTCTCTACAGGAGTTATTGCCATCATGCTTTAGCCCCACTCACTATTGCCTCAGTGATTACATTGTTGCCTTCTCTTGGTTCAGAGTTGCACATTTTGTGATCGTCAAAGGCATCATCCAATATGGTGGTTAATCCTTATTATATTACCTTTTCCTTTTGTGACCAATTTCTGAACTAAGTTATTTGTGCGTGGAAGGATGATGATTAGTAGATTTTTGCATTGTAAATGGAGAAGCTGCTGAATTTTCTGAATTTGACTAAATTGAAGAAAACACTTTTTGTTTTTTAATGCCAGTGTGGATAGATGACGGTGATTACGTACAACGTCAATGAAGTGATTATTTTTCAGGACACTGTAAATCGTTTCTGTAAATATTTTGTAAGCGCTATGTTCACTGTGGTGTTACCTTTTTACATCTGTACATTCTCAACCAAAAATATTGTAAATATTGGAGATTTATTTATTTATCTGAATATATATGAAAGCGTTTTGATTGTTGTCATCTTACTGTAGTTCTGCTCTGGCTGTAAATACAGATATCAGCACCTACCATGGTGAATAGTTATTCCAGACGAATCAGTCTAACCTCTACAGTGTATAGCTAAGTTATGTAACTCATGTTCAATCAAACCTTTATAATCATAGTCTGTTTTGTGTATATGACATCCTTAGATAACTATATGGGTCATTGCTGCAATGTAGTGTTTCTGCAACAGTAGACTACATGTTATATATTGAAGCGTAAGAAGCTCGCCTTCCTCCCTGTTTTTGTTTCACATTCAGTGATAAACTACGATCATTTTGTTTCATAAAGTTACATTTTTTCTATTGTGAGCTTATTGTCGAGGCACATAGTGTGCAAGGCACAATGTTCTCCATTGCACCAGAATGTACTGTCTGTTGGATCGAGTGCACAATACATGCGAAATGCTTTGTTAACGTGTTCATTTGAATTTTGGCATCTCTTTGTTTTTCTTGTGCTTTGATAAATAAAAGAAAATAATTTGTTTATCTGTCTTTCTTTTTGTGAACACAATGTGGACAAGTGGTACCTTATTGGCATCACTAGGAGATAAACTATCCTATCCAAGACAGATAATAACCAGTGACTTTACACTGAGATTGTATTGCAACATATGATTAACAGATTTAGATTAAACTAAAATGATTTTTAATAGAACTCCATCTGACACACTACTAACCGTGTACATGGAGTGGATGAGCACTCAGACTCTTTCCTCTCTGCCTTCATTTCAAGTCCAGATTTGTTTGCATGTCAAGGTCTCATGACGGGGAGTGCAACATGCTTGTGTCGAAGCCAATCTAAACAAATGTGTTTCCTCTCATTTGAACTGATCTGCTGTTTTCACTGATCACTGTCTAAGAGGCACATTTGTTATTTGTGATCAGTACAGCCTTTGGTCTATCTTGTTACCTGTGATTCAGGCCCAGGATGCCCTGTAAGTCAGTAGAGGACAACTATAAAGAATTATTTTCATTTGACCTACTTGGGATGAATTGAATCAGGCGGTGCAGTAATATGTACAGTAGAGCTCCAATTGCCTCCTGGCATTACAGAGCACTGAGACGGTTATTTGGTTGAATTACATTACAGCGGGGAATGTTGAATGTGCACACTGTAAAGTATCGTCTTTCCCCAAATGGTTCATTGCGGACCTCCCTGAACGCCTCCCCCACTTCACCAGTTCAAAGGAGGACAGAACTTGATACTAAAAACACGAGTTGGTGGTATTCATCTTGGTCATGTCATTTGAAATGACTACAATTGACCTGCCGTTGGCTCTGGCAAAGATGTAATAAAAGATTTACTTTGTCTCTCAATTCTCATATTCACTTCAAAAGAACAGCACAAATTAATACATTTCATATGAAGGATGCAGTTCAAGGTGCTTTACACACAGCAGATAAAAAAAAAGGACCGACATGAAATCATGCATGGGTGAAAAAACAGAACTGCCTGACACACCCATAAACCACCAGCTCTCACTAACACAATCACCCTCATCCATAATTCATCCTTAATGATGGTTCCCATAAACAACACGCCCCATCATTGCTGTAATACATCGTGGGGGGGCACTGCGGAAGCCATTTCTAGTGACATAGGTTGAGTGGGAAAGTAATGTAACATCAATAGAGCAGTGTTGTGGCAACTGGGAAGTGATATAGCCTCCTGCCGACATACAGCCCTGCAAACAGAGAGGGAGGATGTATTGGATTTATGAGGCTGGAGTTGCAGACCAATAACATCATGTCACAATGTGGAAGTGTTGTTTGGTTTCTGTAGAGGGATGGGACAAAATGTGATGCAAATCATGCAACTAGCTTTTTGGCTGAGTGCAAGAGACAGAGACCAGAGAAGCAGGATCAGCCCAGTGCCCAAATGACCTAATTTGTAGTTTCTCCCTGGCTGCTGGCTCATGCCTTTTTGTCTTGTGGGGACCCAGCAGACATGGCAATCCATGTTGGAGCTTTGCTGCTCTGATTAGAGATTACAAAACTACGGAAATGTGGCTCTACGTTTCCAAGGCTTGAACCACAAACGTGTGTGTGTCTCATTGAAATTGTCTGTGTGTGTGTGTGTGTGTGTGTGTGTGTGTGTGTGAGTGAGAGAGAGAGAGAGCGCTGCCGCGTGACATCAGGGACAGGCCCTGTTCAGGGACAAGCCCTGCCATCAATTCGTGGTATGTCACCTCTCAGGATCTGGAGTCCACATTCCACTGTAAAGCAGCAGTGCACTGTACACCGTCACATCCGACCGAAAGCAAAAAGTATCATCTGCGTCATCCTCACTGAATTTCTATGATTTTGTAAACGTCAACATTGTAGGTGTTTGGTCATCGGTTTTGTGCACCCCCCTGCATATTTTCAGCATGCATTTGACTGATAAATCAAAGTTTTTTTCAGCTGTGATTCAGTGATGAATTAGTATTGGTATTGGTAGTATTAGTAGTAGTATTAGTATAGTACATACACCACTGGGAAACTTGCCATCTTGTCTTTACATAATCAGCAAGATTATTGTTGACACTTGACTCTATTCAAATAACAATAACAAATGAACCTTAATGCGAACCTGTACCAACTTGCCATACCCTTGAGGCCAAATACACATACACCTGAAACCCAGGTGACAAGTGACACCTGGTCCCTAAGGGATGGAGGCGGGGTGGGTGTGTGTGTGTAATGCTGTCTTCCATATCTTCTCCTCACCTCACTATTTACATATGCTTTCCATCTCTCCATTGGCCGGCTGGTCACAAAAAGGGTGGAGTTGAATGTCACACCACTAAGTCGTAAGCAAGGAGGTGTGTCTTCGAAAATGACAGCGGGAGGGGTAGAAGGATGGATATTCCCCTGTCAGGTCACTAACTGTCCCGGTGATAAGGTAACAATAACAGCCTGTTTCTCTCAGCCTGATAACCAAAAGCCAAACAAGCTGCACCACAGTGTCTCCAGCTCCAGGAGGAGGAGGGGTGCAAATCAAATGTATTGTAATAAAGATAGGAGATAGTTGTGTTTTTTAATACACTTGTATCACTGAAGAAGATCCATTATTAAAAGGTGATAGAGGTCCTGAGCATCTCTGTTGGGTCTCCTGTATCAATTCCTAAGCTAGCATCCACAGCTATCACTAACACGGCGCATTTCATAGGAAGTCATTCCAATATGTCTTTCACTCCGACCTGCCATGCTGAGCTGAACTGGTCTGACCCTGGCGGCATCGTTTCACATTGTTCTCACCCTCTAGAGTCCTGGAGTGGTGGATGGATGATTACAGAATACACCTCAGCGCTGTTTTTCCCAAGGCACCAAGCGCTATTGTTACTCTATCTAAGATGTTTTTAGAAACCCGAGTCCACCTCAGGGGCAGCCTCCCTAGAAACCCAGCATCACTGTATCACCCTGTATCTTCGTCCCCATGTCACCCGGTTAGAAAGAAGAGGGAAGGACCAGCACAGATTCATTCATTGTTATCACTGATGTACAAAAAGGTCGATCACACCACAACAAAGTAGTCAGCAGTAGTTTAGAGTAAGCTAACTGTAGCAGGGAACTTCTGTTTAGTAAGCGGTCAAAGATGTTGTGTTACTTACTGCAGAGATAAAGAGGGGGACATTTTTTTGTTTCCAACTCATCTGACCAATGAAGTATTTCCATATGTTTGTGTTGTGTCTGTGTTTCTCTTCCTTCCCTGTCTAATCCAGATCAGAGAAACTGATGGGAACAGCCATCAACATATATGTAGTGGGAGCTGAAAGGCATTAATGGTGATGCTTACATTAAAGCTGCTATATTTAACTCAACGTGTTGGACTCAAATACATTTTGATATCATAGTTTAATGGCTGTAGAAAAATGAGACCATTGTAGAGAAAATTGATTTATTATGCTTTAGCTGAGCCTTTATGATCGTCTTTTTACAGATCATATCTCTGGGAACGTTACACGTTTCAACAAGATGCTGCTATCTCATTTATGGCTCACATGTGATTATGCCTCATAGATCAATAGCATCCACATAACAGGAACCAAGGAACCACCTATATGGACAAAAGGAGTGGGATGTTGGCAAACACTGATATCAGAGAATACACGCATACATGCCTCCGTCATGGCAGAGTGTTATTCTTGGTCACTGCCTTCCTATATGTTGAGCCAGACATAGGTCTACGAAGGGGGACAGGGATGTAGGGCATACGCAAAGAGGCCCAGAGGGGGTTTGGTAATACTGTCTTGTAGAGTTTAGGGCTTAAGATGTTTCAAAAGCACATGATCAATAGGTGCTTCTGTTACCGGTAAGAGGCCAGAGGCTTTAGGCCATTGTAAAAGCTATTGAGATAATAATGCTTTAACTAAAGGCCACCTCTCCACTTTAAACACACGTGTGTGTTTAAAGGGGAATGCCACTCATTTCATCTGTGCTATTCTTGCGAGCCAAAAAATAAGGATTTGAAGCCATAATTTGAGATGTCAAACTAATGTCGAATCTGTAGACTGCTGTCACAGTTACTTTTGTTCATGTTTCTAAATTCATTGTCTGTGGAGCTGGACATCTGTGAGACATCACAGTTAAGGAGTTGTGACAATATCTGTTCTCTTGCTTCAGGTTATGGAAAACAATTGTGACTGTTCCTAATGTAGACAGCCCTTTTGTAAGGGATGAGAATAACATATGTATTCCAAAACTTAAATTCAGAGGTATTCCCCTTTTATCGATGAGCAGCATGTTGACATGTGGATCCAATGTCATTCTTATAGCTTGATAGAAGTCAGCTGTAACTTTAATTAATGACATCACAAAACCATTTTCACTAATTCATTGCTGCCAGTGTGTCCTTACATTACATATACTGTATATGAAATGAGAAAGTAGCAGGAGCATATCCAATGTTCACCAGACAATCTCAGGTGCTCTTGGGAGGGTTCAGCAATCGAAGAAAAAAGGAAAAAAAACATGACCACATAAGGGTGGCTTAAAAGTCCAGGCACTCAGTGTGTTCGTAAGTTAAAAAACCTTTATTATGATGGCTGAATCATTAAAAATACACCAGTCCGTATTGACATCCTGATGAAGGCATGGGCTGATTCAGCCATCATAATAAAGGCTTGTCATGTCACATAGCCACCCTTTTGTGGTCATATTTTTTTTTCTTTTTCTCTCCAATTACATATATATGCTTCCACGTAGCTATATTCATGAAATACAACGCTTGTGTGTCTGTCGGTTTTTGGTTAGAAGATGCCCCTTAGTGGTTGGAAAAGGAATCAGAGGCAGGATCATGGCTCAATAATTTGTATGCCTGAAAGCAACGGATGAGCACACAACCAAAAATCAGCTTGAAAAAATAATAGAAAAAAAAGTTACAGGCAGTCAGAAGGAACATATTAACTCATATAGCAACAGGAAAAAATGCATGAATGATGTTAGGAACCATGTAGCTAACCATGTACCTAATAGGAACCATGTAGCTTTCATAAAGACAATTTGATCAAGGGCATCATTTTCTGCTGCAGCCAGAGGGAAGTCAACCTGAATCAAAGGGCATGAAGCACACAGGGCAGAGGACACAGCAGGACCACTCTCTGCAGTCCCGTCAATGTTCATGTTGAACTGTGGATCTATAGCGCGCTCTGGTGGCTATGACGAGCAGCACACCCGCCTTCTCATTCAGGTGAGCGCGAGTCCCGGTAAATGTTTTACCTGGGTGTGCTGACGTCACGACACCTTCAGGAAAAAGAAACGGTGGAATCCATTACCACATTTAGCCTATGATTAGTCGCCGTCTAGTTTGGATGACGAAACGAATGTCGTACAAGTGAAGAGCTGAGTAGAAGGTTATCGTTCGTTTATATAGTTTTTTGGGGGGGTTGTGTGGATACAAACACAATGTCTGCCTCCGCTGTGTTTGTGTTGGATTTGAAAGGAAAGGTAAGATCAAACCTGAAGCTCATTGCGGACTTTAATTATAGTTTAGTTAGGGTAGGCTTGTGCAACGACAGGTTATTAAACCACAAACACTGCATCCTTCGCTTGGCTCTTTTGCTCTGGTTTTTAACTGTGGCTTTAACTGTAAAACATTAATAGTATTCTGTGTCGTTAAAAATTAATAGATAGCTTGCGACAGGTTCATTTACTGGCTTTTTTTTTGCTTGTCACTTCCGGAGACCGGTCAGTGGGAAAGCAGGCTGCAGCTTGGAATAACTCCATGATACCAAAAAGTGAAAGTGACCAATTGTGTTGTAACACCGACATGTAGCATTTTGTTTCGTCATCTTTGTTACATTACAGTGCATGAGAAAGAAAACACACCCTTTTCTATTTAGACAGAAAATGTAACTTGAGACACCAGTTGGTTCCACAAAGGAATGGAAGGGGAAGTAAAAATGGTCTCAGATATCTTGTATTAGCAGTAGCAGTTGTGATAACAGGCTGTTTGGTACAACAGTTCACATGCCATTCACAATCCATTTCCTTTATCAAACACAAGCAAGGTGCGGTGTAGCTTTAAGTCTTTGCATCTTGAGCATGTGTCAGATTAGACCCGTTTAGACCCAGCTTGCACATAGGGGCATGGTAAGGTTCCCAAAGTAGGGGCTGGGGACCTCCAGGGGTTCTTGAGAGGGTTCCAGCGGGCCGCAGCAACATGAGAAATAATGTAATGTAATGAAGGCTGTTTTGACCATTTCCCACTTAGTCACGTAATTCTATTTTAAATCATAATCTTCTCAGATGTGGTTGCTTAGGACCCACTTTTATCAAACAAGAGACCATGAGCTAATGTGGATCTATTTGTGGATCCTGTGAAAACCTGCACACTTACCACACAAGATTAAGCTACAAGTCTCTGATAATCATGTGAAGTTATTCTCCCCTCTCAGGTATTGATTTGTCGGAACTACAAAGGCGATGTGGACATGGCGGAGATTGACCACTTCCTGCCTTTAGTCATGCAACAGGAAGAGGAAGGGCTTCTTTGTCCTGTGATGTCACATGGCAATGTTCACTTCCTGTGGATCAAGCACAGCAACCTGTACTGTATCTTTGGATGTCACTATCACAGATTATGAAATTAAAGAGGCCAGAGTCACGATGCAGAAGTGTAACATACTTTCAACAGCACTGACACCTTGGTTAATGTGGGACAGATTCAGGAATTTCATCCATCTATGTCAATAATCAGTAGTGATTATTGATT
>CABFOQ010054167.1:23793-42988 GCA_900660455.1 Gephyroberyx darwinii
ATAATAATAAATAAGTGAACAATAACAGTGTGATATAACACATGAATGTGTACAGACCTCCTTGACCTGATTCCTATACAGTGGTGGCCACTACAAACAAGAACTCCAATGCCTCTCTTGTGTACTCATTTCTCTACAAACTAGTTGAGGTGAGTGAGTGAACCATGCCTGAGGTTAGGTTAATTGCCGGACCCTGGGGGGCCCCGCCTAGAGCAAATGTCCCTAACTCACTGAGTCACCGAGCCACTCTACATGTCTGTAGAAAAGAATGGCAGCATCTGCTACTCACAGACAAAGGCCCTCACACAGCAGCAAATAGTGAAACATAGCCATGCAGACCTAGTTAGGGCCAATTATTTTACATTTTTATGAAACTCTAAATATATAAATAAATATACATTGGTGAAACTATAAAGTTCGCTTTTGCCCATTTCACTAAACAAGAAAGTAATCATATACAAAATCAATCGAACAATTATAATAATAATAATAAATTGACACCACTAGTCCTCATCAAGCTACCAGTCCAGGGTCCGGCACCAACTAGCAACTAGCATAGCACCCCTGTAGCTCCTCTCTCATCAGACCTGTAAAGCTGGAGGAATTACACTGTATGGTAGAGCTGTACATTTTGGAATAGGTTAAGACTAGTGTCGCCATCCATAAGTTAATAATGCATTTTTTTCATACAGGGTGTTATCAGGTAACCTTTTACAGATTCAAGTGCACATGATATATATGATAGATATAAGAGTAGATGATTTTTGTACACAGAGCCAGTGGAAGATCGCAGTCAGAGAGAAAGATGAAAGAACTGACAAACAAACAGAGCCACCACATTTGAACTGATGTTTGTCGTGTGTGATGTAGGTGTTCACAGGGTACTTTAAAGAGCTGGAGGAGGAGAGTATTCAGGACAACTTTGTGGTTGTCTACGAGTTGCTGGATGAGCTGATGGACTTCGGGTTCCCCCAGACTACCGACAGCAAGATCCTACAGGAGTGAGATTCAGCCAGACACCCACGCACAGATTTCATATCATGAGATGCAAACACAGCATTTTGTAATATTATTCTGAGGCACTGACCCCAAAACGTAGCAGTCAGAACGGTTTAGGTAGAGCGTAAGTATAACAGCATGTAATAATCTCTGCAGGTACATTACCCAGGAGAGTGCCAAGCTGGAGGTGGCAAAGTCAAAGGTGCCAACCACCGTCACCAACGCAGTCTCCTGGAGGTCAGAGGGCATCAAATACAAGAAGAATGAGGTCTTTATTGACGTCATTGAGTCCATCAATGTCCTGGTAAGCTGGAATAGCAGGTTGATTTATTAATCTTGTGTCAGAGGGAGCAGCGTTGACAAGCCGCATCTGCGGCACTGCAGGGTTTTCTTAAAAATAAATTCTCTTGGGGTGGGGCAAGCAGGTAAAAAGTGGGATTTCTATGATGTCATTGGTGTTTGGTCACCGGAAGATTGAATGGTGAGCACTAATTATTTGTTTCCTGTCAGTCGGGAGTATAGAAATTATAGTCGATGTTGTACTTAGCAGTCACTGAATTATTGAGTGGTCTATATCTGATCCGCTGAACAAACCATAATGGAGCAAGTAGTTCAAGACTACCTGGCTGATGTTGTTTTATTGATTTTATATTACACTTCACCGATCAATTGCTTCTTATTTAACACTTTACAACTTTGTTTGGAAATGCTCTTTACAAATATATCACTATTATTATTATTAGTACTAGTAGTATTAGTGTCATTATATCACTATTAGTTGAATGTGAATTGATTTCCTCCTTGGCTATTCCATCTACAATATAGCCTGTGATCTATACTATATTATATGCATTTTATGTAATTTATTTGAGTAAATAAATCAGATTAGTATGATGTAATCTATCACTGATTAAATAAATGTAATCTGTGGTGTTTGTTTATAGGTCAATGCCAATGGCAGTGTGATGAGCAGTGACATTGTGGGCAGCATCAAGCTGAAGACCATGTTGTCTGGGATGCCCGAACTACGACTGGGCCTCAACGATCGAGCACTTTTCGCCCTCACTGGACGTATGCTCACACCTCTCACCCATCTATCAGTCTATCTAGCTATCCATCTACTTGTCTGTCTGGGTTACATGAGTTTAGTCTGTTTTGTCAAGGAATAACCAATCGTTTTGTTGTTTTTGTGTTTAGGTGACAAGGGGAAGACGGTGGCCATGGAAGATGTTAAGTTCCACCAGTGTGTGCGTCTCTCACGCTTTGAGAGCGACCGTACCATCTCCTTCATTCCTCCAGATGGGGAGTCTGAGCTCATGTCCTACCGCATCAACACTCATGTTAGTCCCCTTCAATCCCTCATATTCATACATGATAATACATGTTTCGACCAGCATCCTCAATATGGGATAAATAACAAATATATAACAAATAAGATATTGTTGTGTATGTACACACACTGAATGAGCAAGTATTCATCAATTGAAATATTATGCAGTTTATTGATGTAATTTAAAATGTGTTTTCAGGGTCATGTCATTTTTACAATCTATAGCATGAGTAAACCCCACCCCTGTCTTTTCCAGGTGAAGCCTCTGATATGGATTGAATCAGTCATAGAGAAATTCTCTCACAGTAGAGTGGAAATCATGGTTAAGGTACTGACTTGCTGTAATTCAGTTAAATGGGCAACAAAATATGTCCAATGCATATTGTCAATGTCAAGAAGTGTGACATTCTGTTATGGAAACTGTCAAATCATGAAAGGAACAGAGAAAAATAACTTCTGCTGTAGGTGCTCACTAATAGAGAATAGCTGTAACTTGTGTTTCCAGTTTTTGTTTTGTTTTGCAAAATGATGCATGCATGCATTTACATATTCTATTCTATTCTATTCTATTCTATTCTATTCTAGGCTAAGGGACAGTTTAAAAAACAGTCTGTGGCAAATAATGTGGAGGTGAGGATCCCTGTACCCAGTGACGCTGACTCACCCAAGTTCAAAGCCAGCACAGGCCACGCCAAATATGTTCCTGAGAAGAACCTGGTGGTGTGGACCATCAAGTCTTTCCCTGTAAGAAGTTCATAGATCAATGTGTTATATACACTAAACTGCACTTAATTCATTAATTCATTCGTGATATTACATGCCAAATATTGTATTCTTGGTGATATTCTGATCAAAGATTTAGATTTGTTTTGTATTTAACACCCCTCCCCTCTCTCTGTATGTCTGTCTGCCTGCCTGTCTGTCTAATCATCCATCCATCCATCCATCCAGGGAGGTAAAGAGTTTCTAATGAGGGCTCACTTTGGCCTGCCCAGTGTGGAGAAAGATGAGATGGAGGGAAAGCCTCCCATTACTGTCAGCTTTGAAATCCCATACTTCACAGTCTCAGGGATACAGGTGTGTGTGTGTGTGTGTGTGTGTGTGTGTGTGTATAAATATATATATTTGTATATATATATATATATATATATATATATATATATATATATATAAGGCAAGAATATAGCCTATGGTGAAATAAGTCAAGTTTATCTGAGCACATTTAATTTGACAAGGCACATTTACTTTGGCAAGGCACATTGTTTCTTGCCTTAACCTGCTCTGCCTGTCTTTGTCTCTCTCTTTCACCAGGTGCGATATATGAAGATCATAGAAAAAAGTGGTTACCAGGCGCTGCCGTGGGTGCGGTACATTACACAGAGTGGAGGTAGGTTAGGCTTACTTTCTACCTTTTAGACCTCAATATATAAGACCTATTTGCCAGAATTTGAATGACATTTGAACTTTATTTCCCCCCCTGTATTTCTCCTCTTTTCAATAAGATTACCAACTGCGGACGAACGCTTAAAACCTTTGGGTGATTCCTCACTTCAAGGACTTCCAGAGGCCCATCCAATGATCACTTTAATTGCACTCCAAGAGATTTTCTTTAAATTTCACCTGTTCTGCTTGATTTTGTCTTATGAAAAAATATTTTATTGGTGTGATTGTTAGACCATTGCAAACTATTAAAATGTTTATCAAATTATACCCTTAAAAACATTTTGTCCTTGGTAACATTATTGTGTTTTTGTTGCACCCTCTTTCTTTTTATTATTGTTTTACAAGAATATTTTAGGGCAGAGACTTTCTCTTCTTGAAAATATGAAATAGTACATTGCGCAATCACAGTAACTTAATTCCGCCTAAAATTAAAAACTTACACCCGCCTTTTTCTACACTCGCCTTTGGAGGTTTACAACCAAAGGTCAGAAATATGAATGAACTGCTCTTTGAAGACATCAACGTATACGAATAGCCCGCTTTCTGCGCTCGATGCTCTCATTGGTCGACTGCCGCTGTTACCACAGCGATAGTATAGTAACAGAGTTGTCACGCCGCCTCTTTTCGCCATATTTGGAAGAGTAACACCCACTAGGCGAGCGCTGATTGGTCAAAGTAAGTTCACCCCAATGTTTGTAAATTGTAGCTGGGGAGCACTACTGTGTGGATCTCAGCGCGCAAATGTCGTATTTTCTAATGTTGATAAACCTTCCCTTTGATTTTATTTGAAAGTTACTGGCTTTGAAACACCTGTACAGAAAAAGCGTGGCGACGTCTGGATCTCCTCAAATCGAACAAGGTAGGAGAAAGGCCTTACAAATATCCTTCATTTGTTCGCCTTTTAACGTTAGCATCAGTTAGCCGGGGCGCTAAATTTCTGTACCGTTGACACATCTCTCCCTCGGCGTAAATAACATTTTCACGGGTCTCCTTGGCCTTTTAAACGTACGACTTCTATAAACAGCATTATGTAAGCTAGTCAGCGACGTCGATTAACACGGCGTCAATGGGGAACTGAAGTTAGCCGGATACCGTAGCTAGCTATAATGTTATCTTCCTGAATCCTGGCCGGGCACGTCTTCGGGCTTCGTTACTATTCATACAGTTATTGGTGTCACGAGCTGTCCTAGGTTATGTTTCAGCGTAACTGACGCCACATTTCCTACCGAACAGGCAGAAAGACCAGCCCGCTATCTATAATGGTCCTTAGTCAGATGGATGCCGGTAAAGCGTTGACCGCGGCAGCTGCCAAAGGGAAGACCAGCGAGGTGCAGAGGATCCTGGAGGAATGCAGGGTGCATCCTGATACAGTCAATGAGTTCGGCAGGACTGCGTTGCAGGTGAGGATCTATTCCCTAGTAATAACAACATTTGATTTTACACTAACTTGACGTTTGTCTGTAAAACTGACATTCGAGGTATGTAGTATGGGAAGTTGTTTGTTGCCCGTTTTTTGATTGATCAGCGTCTCAGCGCCTCCTAGATATTAACCGAGACAAACCTACAGCTTTCTTCAATTTTCTCTCAAACAATTGCCTGTTATAACTGGATTATAACTCCATATGTTAGTTGGGTTATAGCTCACATATGTTAGTGATTATGTCTTCTATGTCAGTGGTCCCCAGACCCCAGTGTGGGTTCCAGCAATGTGAGAATAGCGAATTTCACTCACTACAACTTAGTATAGAGAGAGAATGTATAAGGATGACTGTTGCCATCACAGGGTTCCCTCTCCCCACTGGCATTATTTCCCCACCTACACTGTGGATAGTTAATAATTCTGTACCAAGCCATATATCTTTCAGCCTCTTCTCAGATGAGGTTGTTAGGACAAAATCAAATCTTACTGAATGGGGGTCAGTGGTCTAATGCGTATTTCTTTGGAGATCCTTGACATGGAAATGTTAAGAAGCCTCTATTATAATCCAATCCTGCCGTTTTTTATGTGGAATTTAATAGTTTATCCTCTGACCCCTCTTCATATCTCAAAAAGGTGATGATGATGGGGAGCTCCAAGATAGCCAGTTTGCTGTTGGAAAATGGAGCAGACCCCAATATCCAGGACAAACACGGAATAGCGCCGGTCCATGATGCAGCCCGGACAGGATTCCTTGACACTCTGCAGATCCTGGTAGAGTACGGTGCGTCAGTAAACGTCCCGGACCAGAGCGGCGCCCTGCCCATCCACATTGCCATCCGGGAGGGCCACCGGGATGTCGTGGGGTTCTTGGCACCTCGATCCAACCTGAAGCACACCAACACTAGTGGTCAAACGGCAGTCGATGTGGCCCGAGAGTCGTGTGTACCTGATATGATTGACTTGGTATTCGCTCACATTCATAGTTAGTCCGAAATTCGCGGTGCTGGGCAACTCCCCAACACTCTCCTCTTCAAACCTGGTGACTTGAATTCATTGCTGTGTAAAGGATTTTTTTTGAATAGTGGCTCAAGGTTGACATAAGATGATACTGAACGTATTGTCTTGGCAGCTGAATTTCAGTGGATGGTTGGACATGTGAATACCTCTTTTGCACAGTGCAATTTAGGCACCTTATATCTCTTTTCCCTATGGATTGGGAGTGCACATTTGTAGATAGTTTTCCCCAGTGTTTTGTAATGATTGCATTATTATTTTTCATTGTGTAAGAATTTTAACTGTTGATATTTGTGTTTTTTAAATTTTAACAAAACTTGACATGGTGCACCCTGATTGCTTTGCATAGTTGTGTTTCTCTTAATTAGATGTACTTAGATATTGAATTTACTCTTATTTATTTTTTGGAATAGGATTGAATATTCCTGTGACTTTGTAAATAGCTACATTTATTGTGAATTGTTGAAATGTTATTTATATAAATACTTTTAAAACAAAAGTGAAAGTATTCACTTTTCTATTGGAAGACTGAAGCACAAAATAAAGTGTTTAACTTGATATCTTTGTTCTGCTTCATTGTTTGAGTTCTTAACAGCCACAGTATAAGTAGCTCCTATGTAATTGGTAAGGCAAACATGAGGAAATAGTTTAAATTGTCTCTTATTTAGAAAAAAGTATTAAATGATTACAAACTGTAATGTTCTATTATTGATTAGCTGAGAACTAATGAAACAGCAGAAAGTGAGAAGCAAAAGCCCCATTGGGTAGTTCGGCACTGTATTTGGGTTTTTCATCCACAAGAGGTCACCACTCAATTCAAAAACATTCAGGGTGTCAAGTTTGACACATTTTTAATTTAATTTACAGGGGTCCTTGTTAAAGCACATTAACAGCCCTTTATCTGTTGAATGTTTTTATTTAAAAAATATATATATATATGTACAGAAGCAAATCAGTGTTCCTTATGTACTTTACATTACACACAGGTCCTGTGCTTCCCCAAGGTGATTCAACAAGGGCGTTTATAATGACTACAGTGGAATGCGCTGCACAGTGAAAACACTCTTAAGGTCATAGATAGCTGGATTGAAACGCAAAATGAATGAGGGCCCTGTTTGGTTACGGCTTGTTGGTAAGAGCGGCACACTTTGCTCATGCCCGTGCTCAGGATTCTTCGGTGGCACAATGGCCATTTTGTTTGCCTGTGTGCCGTGGGCAGAACCTAACCTGGCCAGGACAGAAATACTCACATGTCACAACCACTGTGCCCCCAATCAGCTGTGCAAAGGCCAATGTCATTACAAAAAGATAACGCGTTTCCTTCTTTGTTGCATGTTCTTCATGTGCATTTTTCGGCAATATTGACCCTCCATTCGCTTATTTTCATTCTCGATCTTCTATTTTTCTCTGCTACCTTATTTGACAGAAATAATCAAATCAAATACCTAGTCACTGTGGCTATATGTCACGAGTTTGCAGTCACAGGCTGTGTTTTCATCTCCCTGCTTCACATTCCTGGGAGATGCACGGTACAACCACAGCTTTCTTGCTCAAGGACACCTCAACAGTAGTTGTTCAGGGAGGGGAGAGTGGTTCTTGTTCACATCCCCCACCCAGATGTTTGAAACAGTAAGTCAGAAGCCTGCCCCTCTAACTCCTAAGCTGCAACTTCAATCATTTAAGCAATAAAGAATGTTTTGTTACCATAACGCCTAGCTACATCAGTTACTACACAGTTGTAAACAAAGATAGATAGATAGATAGATGGCTCTTTATTGTCCCTAAGGGGAAATTGCAGTACATGACATGACATGACAGCAGTAAAGCTCCCTGACCTCACTGAGCACAATGTGGGCAAGACACTAGATCTGAAACCACTCCTTGGGTAAACATTGAAGTAGTCGGTCCATCTCTCCTGTAAATAAGGAAATACAAGAATGACAAGTCTGCAAGTATACTCAGACGCTGCTGGGCAACGACACATAATAGGAGTTGACAAGGAAATAACTGACTCAGGTGTCGACACCCTCACATGTAGACAGACACACACACACAGAGTTAAATCCATGAATCATGATGATGTTACTGATAAACTAAGGAGTGACAAAAGTGTTTGATAGGAGAGTTTTAGTATCTTTCAGAGAATATGACAAGGAATATGACTGTAACGCATTCATCTGAACTCATATCACTGGTGATAGTCTCTTGGTATCCATAATGAATTGTTTTGAGAAGTTCAATAGGGATAAGAGATTACACTACAAATAGTTTGCAGTGTAATCAGTGTAAACAGCTCTAATAATAAGCTCTATAAAATAAACAAAATAGTCACTGAGTGGGAAAGTAATATAATATTCCATGCAGGGTTTTGCAGCTTTTTTGCTAATCAAATGACTTTTCCAAGACTATTTCACAACATAGAGCACACTTTCCTAGGTGTTTTTTTAAATAATTTTTTTTACATTGAACACCTGATCTGAATGTCCCAGGTCTACTTTCTGGCTACAATTATCACTTAGGACCGGTATTGTCAGGAAATTTCTGATTTGGGTTTTTACTCCTCAAAGGGAAATGAATCAACAAGCAGCCAAGGTTCACATAAAAAAGAGGATTTCCATTACATTTACAAAACTATACATGTACGTGTTTCAACTTTTCCAGGCATGAAAGTGTTTTTTTTAATTCCATGACTTTCCCAGGTTTTCCATGTAGGAACTGGTCATACATGATGAGTCATTGTAAGTTGTGATTACATCAGGCAGCAAAATAGTGTGTGAACTTCAATTCCCAATTCAATTTGGTTCATCAAAATGTTGCTGGAACGCCAGCCGTGTGGAATTAAAACCTCCTGGAATGGAATTCTAACCTTTTAGGCTTCGGAACAAAAGGAGCCAGCGTGTCAGGAAGTTTCCCACTCTGATTTTCCTACTCTAAGTCAAACCAGTGTAAATGTTGCATTAAGACAACCAGGCCTGTTGGCACACTCCACCGACATGACACTGAGGCATAGTATTTGTAGCATTACAGACTTAGGTCAGCATACCACCCCAGACTGAATGGATCAACACCCCTCTTTAATGACAGTGCTTGACTAAAGCTCAGAAAATGTTGTTAGTGAATCCAGCCAAGCTAGTTGTCATTTCGAGGTGTCATTCCCTTGACAGTACCCTGAGTATGCTACAAGCGTTTTAATCACTGTGACACAATCTCCCCTGTTTGGCTAATGCTGGTGACACACCTTACTGCCATCTTCAGTGAAAGGAGGGGGAATAGGGAAATGATTGTCAGAGCCTGGTGAACTAGTGCATCCAGCTATGCACCTGTGGAAATTTCCATTGGGTTCAATCTTTCTCTTTCTCTCTCTCTCGCCACACCAACTTTCAGTGCCATATTCCACCCCTTGTCCAACTCCAAAGTTTAAGGAGAAAAAGACATGGTTTCCCGATGGCACTGAAGCTGTGTGTCAGTGTGGGCAAGTCGGTGTGTGTTTGTGCATTACTGAGGTATGTCCATGGGCTGGCTGCTGGAATCACCTGTAGTGGGGGACACAAGCCAGGACATGACTGCTGCTGTTTGGGTTGAGAAGCAGAAGCGATGGCTGCAGAATAGAGTTTTGTCGTGTTTGTGCGTGCGTGCGTGTGTGTGTGTGTGAGAGAGAGAGAGAGAGAGAGAGAGGGAGAAAGACAAAGACAAGATAAGGAGGGAGAGCAGAAGGTACTGAGGTAATGCAAGTGTAAACATTTCAACACCTACAGCACATCCTGGGGCTAAGCGCGAGCAACTACACTTTTATTTCAATGGCTGTTGTGCTCTAAATTATTTGTACAATGTATGATAATGTTATTTAACAGAGCTGTAGGCCAACTGTATTCAAATGACCGTCATATTTTTTAGGTACCTTTGCTTATCACTACTTAACTATAGTCAGATACGTTAACAGTATTCTCTGGAAATCACATCCCAATTTCCCTTTATTTTACTGTAAATTGTGAACTGTGGAGATGAGGTAGTAAAAAGCAAAAAGCAAAAAAACAACACTAAGGAAGCCTCCCATTAATAGTCATCACTGTTCTCAGTATAAAATTCATCGAAAAGGCATTTCAAAGACGTCAGCTTTCGTGTTTTTCTTTAGGTAAAGCATTGCTTATTGTATTGTGTTATGTATACTGAATATCGTGTTGACTTGACCTTCATCTGATCCAGAATCTCCATGTATGAATTCAGGCTTCTCTCATTTTGAATGAATATGTGAAGAGAGAGATGAAGGCCCATTGTACTACTAGTGAAAGGCTTTCTCTCTCTACACTTGTCTCGTCCCTGAAAGGCGGCAACTTGAGCCACTGTAGGCAACAACAGTTGTTCATGTTGGAACAGGATAAAGGATAGTTACCAATCCCTTTTTGCCCTGAGCCCTGACAAATCCACAAAAGATCAACTAAAACCAACACCGACCTGAACGAAAATGCTGGCCCGTGAAATTTGAAGGTCCCGCCTTACACACAGTTTGATCCTTGTAAAGTGTTAAGTCCTTGCTTCAGCCACCATCTACTCTTGCATAACAATGGCAAAAAGGCCCATTTGACCAGTCCTTTCTGGCGAACTTCACATGACAGTATGCCCCGCCCCCCGCCTCCCCCAGTAAAACCAGTTGCATAAAAATAGAGTTTCAGTAAAAACAGATGTAGAAAAGTATTTACAGCATAACCATTTCCGTAAAATTCTAATAAAAAGATATTTATATTAAAATGTTTATACATTATTTAAGTAGATCAGCAATCATATTTGACCACACATTTTTTGATGACTATTATAAAATAAGAAAAAACAAGCCCTTGACTGAAAATTGTCCATAGCTCCAAGTCTTAAGTCTTTGCTTATATTCATGGTTTTGGTTATTTTTTCCCTTTTGTTCTGTTTTGTATGAAATTATCAAAATCATCGGGGGCCTCTGTATACATTGTATGCTACACATTCTATATAAATACAAATGCCACCACCATAGACCACCATCCTACATTTAAAAACAACTTTCACTAGTCGATGGCAGCTCTCAGTCCCTCTATCTATCTGTCAGTCATTCGGTTTCGTATATCTGATGGTAGTAGATCCACCAGGCTGTCCTCCACTACCACTCCACTGAGATTCAACAAGGGACAGTCCCCTATCTCTAGAGGTAGAGACTCCAGGCGGTTCCCTTTGATCTCGAGGCGGACCAGCTGGGCCAGGTTGGCCACTCTGGGGCTGAGGGAAGACAGACAGTTGTTTCCAAGAGCCAGCGTCTTTAGCTTTTTACAGGAGAACAGCTCTTCTGGCAATGTCTCTAAGGAGTTGAAGGCAGCAGAGAAGACCTGGAGGCTCTGCAGGATGCCCACCTCAGGAGGGAGGGAGGTGAGCTGGTTGTGGGAGACATCCAGGTGCCTGAGCTTGGTGCAGTAGAACATCCTGGAGGGAAGCTTTCGGAGCTTGTTCCAGCTAATGTCCAGCGTCTCCAGGGAGTGCAGCTTGCTAATATGCTCGGGGATGTAGGTGATGCCGTTGTGCCACAGCCGAAGTGTCACCAGACGCTGGCAGTGCTGTAAGCTCAGGATCTCCTCCACAGTGGTCAGCTTGTTCTCCCTCAGGTCTAACTCCTGGAGGTTAGCCAGGCTGAAGACAGCACTCGGGATGCGCTCCAGGTCGCAGCCCACTAACTCCAATGTGACTAGGTTGGATAACTTCTTCAGGGTGCTAAAAGCTTGGAGCTTGCCACCTTCATTATAGATGCACAACCGCTGCAACTGCAAGGCAACATCCCCTACACTGGTTGGGATCTTGGTAAGGTTGTTGCGGAAAGTGAGGACTCTTAGAGCTCTAAGCTCTCTGAGGGAGTCCAGAGTGGCACTTCGGGAGACCTCGTTGGTTAGAGGACCACTCAGATGTAGCTCTTCCAGGCTGTGTAGGGTGTACATCCACAAAGGCACCTGTTCTAAACTCTGAAATATCAGACGCAGGACCTTTAAATGTTCCTTGAGGTGGACCAGGGCAGCTAGCTGGAGCTTGGCAGGGCAGTTGATCAGTGCTAGCTCCTGAAGAGAGCTTAGCTGTGCCACATTAGCTGAGATGGTGACATTAGTAAGGAGGTCCAGCTTGAGTGATTCCACTTCTGGAATCTCAAAGACTGTGTCAGGGAGCCCCGGTAGCATGAACAGGTGGAGCTCCAAGCGGTCGCTGGAGTTCCTAGCAAGACGGTTGCGCAGCTTTTTGGCAGTCCACTCATGGTTGAGGTTGACCTGGCGAAGACGGCTCTCACTGACCTCAGACAGAAAGACAGCAAATCTTTTTGAGTAAAGAGCATCATATTGGTCACTGAGGTGGAGGAGGAAAGCAAAGTCATTCTTCACGTCTGGTATGTCGTTAATACCCGTCTCCAGTCTTACATTCTCAAAAGAGTACTCCTTTAGTGGTCGATGGAACAGCCAATAGAGGGTGTAGATACATAGTAGTCCATATACTCCCACAAAGCAGATATAGCAGTAGGCTAGCTTAGAGAAAAGATGGGCCTTGTTGTGGTTACAGCAATAGATATCAAAACCAGTCAATTCAGGAGGAACTAAACAACGCACTACAATCTCAATGTTAGGAACCAGCACTGCACTGTAGATAGTGATTAAAAGGAACTTGAAGACTTTGAGGGATGTCTGTAGCACATACATGACATAGAGGAGGTCAGCCTCCTCCACGTGAGTTCTGAACTTCTTCACCTTCTCAAACAGAGCCTTGGCCTGCTCTCCTTCCTTCTTATCGAGGACTGAGGGGGCTGGCTGAAGCTCTGGGTTCTTCTTGTCTGGATTGGACTTGACAGAGGAGGACCGAAGAAGACCTGCAGTCTCCTCTTCTGCCGCTGGTCCATCTGGAGCAGATTTTGACATGGTGTTCTTCCTCAAAATAACTAGTTTCTCCTCTCCTCTTTCCTCAGAAACCTCACTCAGGGCCCTAGTGGTCCAGGGTGAATCAAAGCACTTCCCGAGGATGGTGACAAAGAGCTCAATTTTAGAAGAGGTCCCAGGGAACTTGAACCAGAAGCTGCTGGCTACCATGAAGATCATAGTGTGGATGACAACAAGGTATGGGAAGTACTTTCCATACCAATGTACAGCCCTCTCGTAGCAGTAGTGGTTGACAAACACATACTGGTGGATGTCCAGGTTGTTCTTGCGGCCAAACACCTCCCGGATGATGGGGCTCATAGGTTTGACCAGCGAGTGCTCCCATGTCTCATTCTCCCCATAGCCCCGGATGTGGTTGCAGTCGATTGCCTCAGGGGTGGGACTGGTGAAGTGGCTGGGCAGGCAGGAAATTTTGTCTTGCGTGAGCTGAATGAATGAATGAATGAATGAATGAATGAATGAAGGAAGGAAGGAAGGAAGGAAGGAAGCAGGGAAAGATGGACTGCATGCATACATCACATGAAATTTTCTAAACTATGAGGAAATTAAGGTGTGAAAAATACTAGGAATAAATGACAATGTATTTTGATATATGTTTTGTTATTTGGCACAAAGTATGTTTTTTAAATCACAGATGGAAAGGGTCCGAAACTATTTCACTCAAATCAAAGTATAGCTAAAGTCAGCGTATTTTTTGTAGTAGTTTTGGTCTAAAAACTAAAAGTATAGTCAGATGTGGGGTTACTTTTAAGAAAAAATCATTAAGATTTTGTGCAACTTCCCCTTGAAAAATGAACAGATTATGGTTTAGTGTTGCAGTTCGCATGATTTAGAAAGGGTTCCTTTTTAGCTCAGGTCAACCAGGTGATAGCACCAGTTATGGCAGATTAAATCTGGAGTAACTGTTTGGCTGTAAGGGTTAGAGCTCCTTGTACTCTTTCTAAAAATAAAACTTAAGTAAAAGTATGTACATTTTCCAAAGTATACACAGTATTACTCATATATTTATATCCTATATATTACTACCCTTTGTTCAAGTCTAGTAACTTCCATAGTTACTAGACTAATTACTATTTATCTCCCACCTCTGTATGCATTTTAACCAGCTGGTAGAACAATAACTACTTCTTGCATGGCTGATTCAAGTCAGGGGTAACTATTAATAAAGGCTTTTCTTGCAGCTTTTTTCACACCGAGCCTAGACAGCCACCTCTGGCTCCATAAATGTGCCTACTGGCCTTCTCTTGCATGTCTCCTCTGCTCTGCACCTCAATGTCAATACTACTGCCTCACTAAAGAACTGTTGAGGAGAATGGCCTTTTATACACTCTTCTCATGTTCTGCAGAGAGACAATGTTGTTGGGAAAAAACAAGCAGTGGAATGTATAAGTTATCACTCTTAACATAGTCAGTGCTTTGTTTAGTTTCTGGACTATTCTGGATTCAGTTAAGGTGGTGAGAGACAGCTTAAACAGAAATTTAGTGATCTGAATCCACAGTGAGAGTGTCAGGAGAGAGAGAGAATGTTAGTTCAGTTACATTGTCTCTTTTTTGGCTTGGAGGTCAGATGATGTAGGAACTGCTGTGGTATGTGCAACCACATTTAGACACTGGGGGTTTTGTGAACAAAGTGCACACCTCAACAAGTTATTCTGACACACCATGATACAAACGCTTCATCCTAGTCACATAGGTTAGTAATAATTATGTTGCTAAATCCATTTCAACCCAAACCCTAACATTTGAGGTTTTAAAAGATTATGGTCACAAAGAGGTTGGTTAGTAGGCGCCTCACCTGCAAGGTGCACCCAAAGACTCCAATCATAAGCATAGCAATGCATAGATACTCTGAGAAAACATCCCACCACGGCTTCAGGACCCGATACTGTGGATTGTGTTCTGTGGCAAAGTTTCTGAATTCACCCACTGGGATCATCCTGGCTGGCTCCAAGGTGAAGAAGGAAAAGTGAGGAGTGACTGTAAGAGAAAAAAGGAGAAGGTCATTTAGGCTTTGAAACAAGGTGCAGTCTCTCAAAGACTTGTTACTTACTTATTACTTACTTGTTTTCCCCTTACTGACGGAAGCTGAAGTATCTATTGGCCTATTGGAAGAAATATACAGTCTGCCCCTGCACTGGTATGAAAAGCGGATAAACTAGTTTGACAACGTCTGAAAACAAATGGGGGAGGGAGACGGTTATAGGACTCGTATCTAGAGTGTATGAGGCGAACAGCTTTACCTAGTACCTAGTACCTGTACAAACACCACAGGGTACAAACTAGACGAACAATTATTGCACACTCATTTAGTCCCTGGTGTCAACTGTTTGAAAATTAAAGTTCATACATACAGACGAGTTAAGAAATCCTTAAGAAACACTTCAAGCAACTTCCAAAATAATTGTTCGAGGAATGCTTTGGGGTAATAACCTCCATCTTTCTAAATACTAAGCGTATTACTAATACTCATTCGTACTAATACTAATAATAAGCGTCGCTTCACCATCAAACCTCTGAACTGCGAAATCACAGCGACTTTGTGGTCTCGCATCTGCGGCTTAAATGTATTCCATGTTAATTACACTACACTCTACACTTAATGTCTTGAAAACATTTGAAATTTGTCCCTAAAGTGTGAGTCTGTTGTGTACAGTACAAAGTGTTCTATCTGTTTCATCTTTCCCCAGGTGTAGTTGACTTACCTGCGTCGGAATGAGAGCCACTGGCGCCCGGTGGAGTTCAGGAGCTCCTGTGCGCGTTGCCATCGCTCACAGGCAAATTGCACCGGTGTCAAGCCAGCCAGAATAAAAACTAAACTTCCGGTAAGAGTTTAAAATAAAAATAAAACCCTTCCCGGTGAGCAGGTTCCGAGCGCTCTTTGAGTTAAGTTCGAAAGAGAAATTGTTGTTTTATCCACCAAATTGTCGTTTTCACAGCATATATTTATAAAAGCGCCCTATATGCTGGTTTTAACTTGAACAGCGTTGAATTTTTATTCTAGTTAATTATTTTGTGCATTTGCCCTTTTATATTTTATTATATAGCGTCCTTATTTATTGTTAAGGTTTTTATTTATTGATCATTTTATTTATCTTATAAAACACTTTGTTACTCTGTTCTGATAGGTGCTCTATACTACTACTACTACTACTACTACTAATAATAATAATAACAAACCTAACTTCCGGTTTTATTGTGGCTCTATCTGGTTGGCTTGACGTCAAGTGGATACTGATCTGTGAGTAAGAAGATGCGTCTTTCTCAGACTGCAGGAATTCCCAGGACACATCCTCATACTCACTTTAATTCATGTCCATCCAAATGTATGGCTTCCCCTTACGAAAAATAACCATAATGACATGCAAATGCCACAGTAAAATTACAACTATGTAACATCCTTTAAGAATATTAATCGGAGTATTATAGTGATACCATAGGAGATAAAATATCATCAAATACGATAC
Organism: Gephyroberyx darwinii; assembly: GCA_900660455.1. Classification (NCBI taxonomy): domain Eukaryota; kingdom Metazoa; phylum Chordata; class Actinopteri; order Trachichthyiformes; family Trachichthyidae; genus Gephyroberyx; species Gephyroberyx darwinii. The sequence continues at coordinate 40,390 of CABFOQ010054167.1, forward strand.
CGTCACGTGAAACTTACTATTGAGTATCATAGACCCACTCTCTATAGTGGATATTATAGCCTAGTGATTTTTTTGTCTCTCCCCAAAAAGCCTCCAGGGCACTCGTTTTTAATGACAATAGTGTCTGATTACCATGGTCTCCTTGTGACCCTAATGAAAAATCACTAAATCATCATATAAAGTATGCAGAGAAACACCCACAGCCTTCAAACAGACTTAATAAAACAAGCCACACAAACAGTTCACCATCAAGATTTGCTCGTTCATGTTCCGTATGAATCAGAAAGTTTCTCATTCTCTCCTTCTTCCTCATATTCTTGTTTCCCTTTTCTCTCCTCTGTCTCAAGCATCCCATAGGGCCTGATAGTGTCTCTGTGGCTCTCAATAGTGAATTTATAGTGACTTAATCGTGCTTCATGGTATTTTTACCTCCTACAATATTCCTATAGTAACTCCTACAGGCTTTGCTGTCCTAATTGTATAGTATCCAACTGAAAAGTATCATAGGATTCCCTTTTTTTTTTTCATAAGGGGACATTTATTAATACAGGGGCCACTTCTCACTGTCTGGTAGCAAAGATGTTGTCTGGATACTCTGAAAGTAAGCCTACTTAATCAGGGAAGTTTTCCTCTTGGATAATGATGGTTTACCACCAGCTCCATCACACCCACCTGCCAGATTCACCAAGGAAACGAGATATGTCGATGGGTGGCCTGCTGTATTAATAACACGTTTGTAAGACTCGCTGGGCTTGGTTTGTGTATAACTGTAATTATGAATCAACATCCAAGTAAACTTTACCTAGGGTACTGCTGGTGTCTCAAACTCAAGCCAAGTCGGTAATATTACGTGAATTATATTGATTATTAGTAATACTAGTGACACGGTGAGTCGGTAAAGGCTGTGGCCCCATCTAGTGGCCATCGACAGCAACACGTGCATAAATGATCTTGTCTGCACTAAATGTTGGTCTGAAATTGATCTTTTAAGATGAATGTCTACAATGCATAAAAGTTCTGCTCACAAATGCGAATCAACAGATGACCACGGTATTACAATAAACATATACTTTTACTTTACAATGTATTTTTGTACAGGGTATTGTTTGCTGGAAATAAAAAGATGTACAAAGCAGACCAAGAAATGTTCTAATTTCCATTCCAACTACTGACGGACAAGAAAAATGTCCCTTTCGAACTGAAGCAATTTGTTTTTTTACAAACATTCAAAATTAGCATTCACAGGCATTCCTATTGAGTTACAATGCATGCTAGTTAGTCAGAAACACAACACCAGGGTCCAGTTCAATACAAAGTTGTCAGTTTAGAGGAATGAGGAATCAAAAGGACAAGAACAAATAAATTAAAAAAAACAGAGCTCTTAAATTCTGTACAAGACTTCTTAGAATATCAATGTACAAAACATCACTTAAAAAACCTTGGTAGCTTAAATTGCTGTTACAAATACATTTCTTTAAGCAGTTGGTGTTTTGTTTTTTTTAAATTTCATTACAATATTTGAACACTAACGCACAAACATGGTCACTTCTGTTTCTGAGGTCTGGTGGATGTGAAAATCAAATGTCCAACTCCAGGAGAGGCTCTGGATTATGTCAGTAATTAGTGTTTTTCTTTTTCTTTCTTTTTTTGGAAAACACGTTCGGTGAGAGGTCTTGAATCAAAGGTTTCTAAATGCTCAAGTATTCCCTTTCCACTAAACATAATCAAAAAGCTGTTCCTCCATTCTCTTGGCACTTCGTATTGATCTGATATAAACAATCCATCATAATAAGAATGCTCTCAGGCAGACTTACGAGGGGACACTCACGAAAATTGAGCTACCAGTGGCTATTGGTGGGAGGCTATATATTATTATGTTAACACTAAGTTCCTGGTTTTCTCTGATTAGATTTCAATTTTATGTCTTGTGGCTGTTTATACCTTTCCAACTCAGGCAGCTCAAAAGAATATACTGATGACAGTAATGCCTTCAGGCATTGTAATGGCACTTTGAAGTCTACTTCCTTATACTGACAAGTGCTACTTTTTTCCTTTTTATACAATGGGTCTATCTGAAAGGTTTTTCTCCCCCCTTAGTTGTAGTTTTTCTGTACGCAGTCTTGAAGTAGAAAAAGAGCCCCTGACTATTTGTTGAGCAGCCCTAGGCCAATAGGGCTGCTCAACAAATAGTCATTTTTAGGATGCAGCCCTTCTCTCCCGTGGGTTAAAACCTGGGAGATGTTGGTCCAATCAGGGGCTTTAAATGCCAGAACCGAACACACACTGATCAGGGGTCCGTCTGCTTTGACCTATCACCACAACTGAATGACCGCAAAGGTTAGAAAACGAATTGAAAGATTTTGTATTTTAATTCCTCATTCAAATCACGCGCCAGAAGAGAAAGCTCAGAGTGTGAAGGGACGGGGGTTGGCCCCGGCGGTCGGCCTCAGGTTCCCTTGCTGAAGGGCCCGCTGTGCTGCTGGATGTGGTGAGAGCCGCCGAAACCGGAGGTGGCTGGGGGGTAGGCCGAGGATGACGCGCCGCTCTCCCTCTCAGACTTCTGACACGGAGACAGGTCTTTCTGGCAGGGCTCCATGGT
>CABFOQ010054171.1:9286-20205 GCA_900660455.1 Gephyroberyx darwinii
AGACCCGCCACTTCCCGTGGGCGGATGGCACCTACTGTGGGGACGGACAGGTCTGCAACCGAGGGGTCTGCACTGACAAACAGGTCCAACATGTTAGGGTAAGGCTCACACACACACACACACACACACACACACACACACACACACACACACACACACACACACACATACACTGAGAACTCTCTGGTTAGTGTAAAATGTGTCACGTCTATGAAGAGAGGAATATTGCCTTTGGAGATGACTGAGGTGTGAGAAAGCAAGGCCCGTGTTGTTGTACCTACTGTAATAATGCCCTGGTGTATGTTTCCCCAGGTGGACGGCCGCTGGGGCAAGTGGGGCCCGTTTGGATCCTGCTCGCGCACATGCGGAGGAGGAGTCCAACTGTCTAAAAGGGAGTGTAACAACCCCGTTCCGTCCAACGGGGGTAAATACTGCCAAGGGGTGCGAGTCAAATACCGCTCCTGCAACCTGAACCGCTGCCCTGACACAGGTACGAGTTGCTCAAAATAGACAACTATGTCCAATCACGTTTTCCCCTGGAGCGATTCCACCTCCGACCTTCTGCACCCTCTTCCCTCCCTTCTGTGTAGGTAAGAGCTACCGCGAGGAGCAGTGCGAGGCCTTCAATGGATTCAGTCTCAACAGTAACCGTCTCACCCCCTCTGTGGTGTGGGTGCCCAAGTACTCTGGAGTGTCCCCCAAGGACCATTGCAAGCTCATCTGCAGGGCTAACGGCACAGGTTACTTCTATGTCCTGGCACCCAAAGTAAGCACGCCACCGCACAGTCTTGTCTATGCTCTTGTGTGAATCAATGGAAATATTATAAGAGAGATGTGTCATTTGAACAACTCGAGGCTGGATAGGATTTCCTCCTCAAATATGGATTGGATGCATTATGGTTATAGGTTGAGATATAGTCCCATAACATTGTGAAACAGTATGGTAGAGCCCCCAGGACCTATTACAGCACTTCATATAAGAGATCAAGATATTAGTGAGTCTGTGTGGATAACCATTGCACATAAATATGCCTCATCCAGCTGCCTCAGGTCTCAGTGAACCGAGTGAAGGAAGGAATGAAGGGGGGAGGAGGAGAGCTTATCTCTTTTAGATAGCAGGGTGTAGAGTGAGCTTGAGCAGGAGTCTCAGTGACAGAGTCAGCCCATGGTTCACACTCCACTCTGTCACACTGGCTGAGGAGTAGTGGATGAGAGAACTCAGGGGGACACGGAGCGCTGTATCAAAGAGCAGCTTGATGTTTTAGCTACAGGGTCATGACTTTGAACGAAAACAGGAATTTACATTCTATGTGCAGTTTATCTCATATCTTGTATATTGGCATTGAACTGAAATGTTTCATTTCACGTGACAGATGACATGTCATGTGATGGAAAAATGTCTGGGCCAGTGTGCTCACAGCCATGTTACGCTAACTTATCAGTAAAATATTTGCAGACATACTAGCGGTGAGGCTGATCTGGTTGACTGCCTCCCGTCAGGCTGGTCATCTGTTAGGGTCATAGAGAGGACCTAAGGCCAGACTGCACATAAACACTATCAGGATTTTCAGGTATATCATAATACCAGCATTAACCCGCTCCCTGTCTACAAAAACGTTTGGGAGGCTTAAAAAGGGAGGTTTTAAAAAGAACATATCTTAGGTCTTAGGTCATCCTGGTACCTGCTCATTGTATACCCTCTACACCAATATTTGGGAGGGCTGGTTTCAACGTTCATCTTGCCTGTGTGCACATTCATTTAGAAAACAAGTTTGTATATGAGAACTTTTCACAGTGAATCCACAAGAAGTTAGAAAATTGCAAAAAAAAACAGTCTACCCTGGTTTGGGTGCTTGGCACTGGTGAAGAAGACTGCAGAGTGCAAGTGGGTCATAGTGGAATATTTGTACATCTGAATGAGAGCATCTGTTCATTTACTCTGACATTATGTTGTACAGCCGTATGAACGCTTGCCTATATGTTTATCTGGCTCAGGCTCAATTACTGCTTCAATGATCACAGCATAAGGTATTTTACACAAATCGCCAGAATGGCTGGGAAAATGTGGGCAGGGGAAGAAGAATGCTGTTCCTTCCCTCAACAGCCACTGTTGATGTGCCCTTGAGCAAGACACTTAAACCTCAACTGCTTTTGGTTCTACCGCAGTGAAGCCATGGGCAAATTTCCATGTGTGTACAATAAAGTTTCTATTCTATTCTCAGTCAACCTTCCTTGGATAAGTAAAGGTTAAAGGTTGTAACAGAAAGTGTGTTTGTACACTCCAGGTGGTGGATGGAACCCCATGCTCCCCAGACTCCACAGGAGTGTGTGTCCAAGGGAAGTGCATCAAGGCTGGCTGTGACGGTAAACTTGCCTCCAACAAGAAGTTTAATAAGTGTGGAATCTGTGGAGGTGATAACAAGGGCTGCAAGAAGGTATCAGGCCTCTTCACCAAGCCTATGTGAGTAAAACCCTCCTTGTGATGGGATCAGCCTTTAGGGAATGTTGCTCTCGTCATCTTTCTAAAAAATAACATTATTAATGTATTGTGTGAAAATGAAATGATTGAATTATGTAGATAACGTTATCAACGATAACGTGAAGATATTGAATGTATTGTGTTTTCTCATGCAGACACGGCTACAACTTTGTGGTCATGTTGCCAGTGGGGGCCGCCAACATAGACGTCCGTCAGAGAGGCTACAAGGGCATGTTGAGTGACGACAACTATTTGGCAGTGAAGAGCAGCGATGGCCAGTACCTGCTCAATGGGAACTACGTGGTGTCCGCTGTGGAGAGGGACATCATCGTGAAGAACAGCCTCCTGCGCTATAGCGGCACAGCGGGCATCTCTGAGACTGTGCAGGCTGTCAAGCCCCTGGGAGAAGCCCTGACGGTGGAGGTGCTGTCCGTGGGCAAGATGACCCCTCCTCGCATCCGCTACTCCTTCTACCTGGCCCGTCAGAGCAAGGAGGACAAGACTCTGAAGAAGGAGGGCCGTGCACACTCCCACAACAGTGTCCTGGGTGAGGATAGTGTCAAGGAGAAGGGGGAAGACATCCTGAAGAAGACTTCCTATAGCAAGGAGGGATCTGTTCCTGGGAAGTGGTTGTCAACAGGGTGGGACGAGTGCTCAGTGACCTGCGGCAGTGGGATCCAGAGAAGGATGGTGCAGTGTCTGAGGCCAGACGGGAAGCCAGGGTTGGACTGTGATCCTGCTCAAAGGCCCTCAGCCACCAGGGCTTGTGGAGACCCATGTCCTCTGTGGGATGTTGGGGAGTGGTCGCTCTGCTCCAGAACCTGTGGGAAGGGCTTCAAGAGGCGACCATTGCGCTGCACCACCCAAACTCGGCTGCTGCTCCCAAGGGACCACTGCACCGGCATACGCAAGCCACAGGAGCTGGACTTCTGTAACCTAATGCCTTGCTAGTGACTAAAACCTGGTAACTCCTCTTAACCTATATCCCCTCTTGAATGGACTGATTTGAAACCACCGATAGGTATCACGCGTCAATCCAGAAGTCTGTCTTTTTGGTGCATGTATTTCCACCTGCAACATGAGACTCATAGAAGATGATGGACACTTGCTTGGAAGAAGAACAAGAATATTGGAAAGAGAGTGAAAAAGGCAGCATGGATGCTGGAGGATGTCTTTCATTGCAATTTGCTTGGACTTCAGAAGACATTACACAGGTCTAACTCTGATGGAAGAAGAACATCATAGAAGGTCAAAAAATATTTTGTTGAACCAGTTGTGCTGTGGGCAGATACGTTTGCAAGCAATGAATCTAGCTTCCCTTATGAGTCTGGAACCCATTTTATGTCATGATATTTCAACAATGCAGGGTTCCAGTTTTAGTTGGGTTTGGCAAATATATCAGTGCACTGTTTACCCTGTTTAACCAAGTAGCTAGAGAGCTGGTTGTCCACAAATTCATCCCATTCACTTTTTGAAAACCAACAGTTTGCAGGGAAATGTAACGGTATTGACATTATTGAACAACTATCTACAAACTGGACCAAGATGTAATGGCTTTGTGCTGCACAACACTTGATATGACTAAAAGACATATTTGATCCTGTTTTCAATCCAGAGACAGAGTCCATTTACAGTAAATGGCAAATTATAATGATGTAGGTTATGTGCAATGTGTAAAGAGCCTACACTGATCATTTTGTCACCTGTGGCTTTTCATGGAGTCTCTTAAAATATCAAAATAGATTCTGAAATGAAATGGAACCACAGCATTTATTTGTTACACTGCAGTTGTTGTACAGATGTAGTCTAGTTCTTACATACTTGCTGCACTGCTGTTGTACTATTGCTCCAACCCAAATAGTTTTAAAGGTATTTTTTAACTGCAGCCCCAATCCAGGATTGATGCAAGGTGGATGGGTTTTCAACATATTTTACTCCTAGAACTTTCACAGAAACATAACTAGCTTTTCACCAATAACAAAAGGGGGCAATGCACCCTTGCATTTCTCGTTTTTTGTTGTGCTTTCTGTGAAAACTAGGAAGAAATCACCTGTTTTGTAGACATTGATTTTCTGCAGACCTCACTCAGCACCAGTCATGGAAATAGTTTAAAAAATAGAATCTGAAGTCACACTGGCTTTTGCGAAAGATCTATACAAAGCAGGGCAGGAAACACTGACCACTCCATGGTTTGTTCTCTGTCAGCTGGCGTGGCCACTAGATCACAGTGACTTCATTTGGCTGCACCCCGCATTGCACTGCTCAGCTGAGATGTAGACTTAGTCCGATATCTGACCCCCCCCACACACACACTCATACAGGGACAGACTGTGTTCAACTCCAACTGCCTTTGCTCGTTTCCTTTGTTGCCTCTATCATTTGAATTTGACCAAAACCATTACCCCCTTAGTTCATAATGTTCAGCCAGTCATGCAGCTCTGTTAAGTCATGCCTGTCTGGCACAGTTACCTTAGATAATTTATTATCGATGAAACGATAAAGCGAAGGGGAAAAAAACCTTGGCAAGCCCTCTGTTAGGCTGTACAGAATGTGTGTTTCCCTGGACCTCCTTCTTCATGGCCCCACATCCTGAGCCAAGCTGTTCTTTCTACACACTTGATGAAATCCTGTAATCCATTATATTCTTGTTTTGGTTCTTAAGGGGGCCACATTGTCCAACTAAAAGATGGTTCCTATGTTACTTGGAATACGTTTGTCAGCTTTTGCACTTTGTACAGCAAAAGAAACCAATGACCTGCATGGGCTGTCTTGTATACTATGTATACATCTATTCAGCTGTGTACAATTAAGTAATGTAAATACTTTTTATTTTTATTTTTTTCTTTTATTTTTTGTCTACGCTGGCATTTGTAATTGTCTTTGACTTAAAGATATTTATTCCAAATAAAGTCATTAATGAACAATTGTAAGTGATATCTGTATTTTTCTAATGTGTTGATATCAATCCCTGCAGAGTGCTGCTTTCTTTACTAACAAATTATAATAAAGCTAACAAGCCTTTGTATAACACAAAAAGTAAAAATTCTGGGCAAATTGAAAGCCAAGATCACCAACAATATATATACAATAAAAAGGAAAAGAAAGAAAAGGCAGATAAAGTGTGGGGAACAAATATATCAAGTATTCTGCTACCTCGGTGTGAGATATGTACATGAACTAACAGCTCTCACATCTATAGCTTGATGCAAAGGTGAGATGGGTGGCTAGCATGCCTCCACTGTAGTCTACAAACTCCTCTTGTTTAACAGTCAACAATATATGAACAGTTTAGACATGCAACTGGCAGATATCTTCCAATGGTTATGCAGCGCTGTGAATTCGGTCAGTTTAAAACGGTCTATGACAAATCCTAGCATGACAAATCGCTCACATGCAGCTGTGAGCGGCACTGAGGTGGAAGTTCTGAATTGTGCTTGAATATGGCATTTTGACTGATGACTTTGGTATGTCTGAGGATACAGAGAGAAAGAGGTCAGAGCCTAGCACAGGAGGTATTGTTCCAAACTTTATTACTATTTCATGCAGAAGGTAGTGATATGTCAGTGGCAAGAAAGGTTGATTTGCCTGACCTACATAAGAGCAGATCGAAGAAAACCTGGAAGCAAGCCAATGGAAATGTTTATTTGTTCCCTGCGTTGCCTTGTGCTCAGGTTTATAGTGGTGTCTAGTTACAGGTTTTAGTAGCGCCAGACTCCTTATCAAGGAGGATGCTTGGTTTTAAAGGCTCCTCTCAAATGAGGTCTTTGATCTAGAAAAATAAATCTGCTACTTTTGGGAGGCCCAGTTATATCTGAGTCTGGATTACTGATCTAGTCTCATAAACAGTGTGCAATTTGTCTAATATATATTTGGAGTGATACTAACCTTTACTGAAGACCAGAACATCTGCCAACTGACTTATCCACTATAAACATGGCAGCAGGGTGGCATAGTGGGTAGAGATGTTGTCCTGAATCTGAACTTCACAGGTTTGATCCTAGCCAAGTGTACTTGAGCAACACACTGAACCCCTACCTGCAGTACAACCCTTTCCATTGAACATGCAGGTGAAAGGCTTCGCTCTGATTTTATTCAATTTCTGCTACCAATCCCTCATATTAACACCCTGCTTCACTGGCCATTTTCAGTATTCATTCAAAAGGTTGCAAGGGCCTGACATCTATGGGACCCACAGTCTTCACTACGCCTGTGTCTGAAGATGCCTGGACGGAGTTTGAAAAGGGGATATCTCTGGAACAGAGGGAACATCCAACCTTAGAAGCGCATTGTTGTATTTCCTGTTTAAACAAACTGACCCATAAATTCTGATTTTTTTCCTCCCTTTTTTACAACCCCCCTCCCTCCAAAGAAGACCTACCCTTAATCGGTGAAACCGCTAAAAAATAGTCAACAGCTGAGAATTTCTGGAAGTAATTAGGGTGAGGAGGCCAATGACAAATTCTTTATGTGGCTTCTGCTGTCTGATCAGCAGCAGATTTCTGTTTTTGCAGCTATCGCTGAGTCAGATTAATTCTATACCACAGATCACTCTCAAAGAAGTGCTTTGTACACATTCCATGTGATACTGACTGGGTACATGGTGAGGCCCAATGAGAGGTCTCGTTAATGCACATCTCTGAGGAGGTCTGCTGACTGCAGCAGGAACAGGATCGGTCTGCAAACAATAATGATGACAGATTCACAGCTGACATCCTCTCAGGGAAAACCATTCAGATGATTCAGCTTAGTGGGGCTCTGTAGTCTAATATGTTCAACTGCATGCCACATTTTAACACATTATGTTTCATTGTTTGGTTCTAGCTCCATTAACCACCAAACACAATCACCAACAAGCCAAACGTTCTTTGTGCATTCTCAACACTGAATCATTTGGTAGTGTGCTGCCCTGTTTAACTCAATGTGTAGAGCGTTACTATCACTATTTTAGCAACTTAATTTATCCCATAACAGATCCTGAGCATATCCGTATGTAGGGATTCATGACCCAATCTGGGAGTCAAGATGGTTCAATGCTTCATAACAGTTTGATATAAACATTTATTCTGCACTCTAGCGGAAACAGTGTAGGAAAGCTCTCGAACATCGATGTTGACACAGAACTAAAGCAGAAGTTGATTCAGGTGGTACAATGTCAGCACAGCACTCTGGCTTGGCTCCAGTCTAATAAAGATGGTTTGGACACCTGTCACTGTACTATGCACCCTTGACCCTGCTTGAGGGACATCGTGTATGAGGAAGTCCAGAGTGGGAAAGAGAAGATAGTACAATTTCCGGTTTGCTCGACTTTTTCTCACCATTGCCCCCATAGTGTGAATTTGAAGCTGTTTTCTCATGTCTCTATTCAGCTCCCGCCGTTACTTAGAAATTTTATAAAAAGTTTGAAGATGCAAAGTTTTATGGGCTCTCTTGGAAAGAAGAAGAAAAGAAACAGAAAAGATAAGAAAGGACGGACGACAATCAGCTGTGGGGAGCTTTTAGTGGTTGGATGAGTGATAGGATGAGAGATATGCCACAAACTTTGCGGTGGCTGTGTGGTGTTACAGGTCACTGAGGTCAGTCCTTTTGCCAGAGCTTGATATTTACTCAGGTAAAGAAAGCTAGGACCATCAAAAAGGAGTAATGATCACTTTCTGAACTCAGTGTTCTGGATGCAAAGCTCTTGATAGCATATTACACAATGCAGACGTTATGATAAATGATTCACGCCTCTGCATTTGGAATGAATGGAGATTTCCCCTGTGAAGTAATTCTCCTTATAAAGAAAAAGCTTCTAATCTGCAGTAGTATCAGTACAACTACAACAATGGCGTCATGCTCTAGTTTCAGGCTCTACGTGGCGACGCGATGACAGTGGTGTGAATTTAAAGGGTGTGTTTCTTTGGGTTTGTCAATTTGACAACAGCAATTTATTTTGTTCTGTTTGCTGTTAAAGAAAACAATCCTAGCAGCAGTAACTGCCAAGAGGGTCTATACTTCTGTTACTGTAACCTGCATCTGTTCATTGGTTTATTTTAGCTGACAAGTCTACAATTGGTGCAATAGTTCCAATTTCTGTGTGGTGGCGCATCCTAGTATCATCGCTCAAAGGCATTTAAGAAACCTCCCAGCGTCATAAAATGATTTCCCCAGTGCATCACGCTTGTTAACTTGTCAGTGTTTCAGCATCAGTTTGACAGCAGTACAGTCCGAAAGTGCATCTACATATGATATAGCCTATTTTAAATGCCATCGAAACTCTTCACTTAGTGTGTGAAGCAATTCCATCAAATCAAAACGTAAGCCACTTACAGTTTGAAACGTGTCTATTTCTGTTTTTGTTACAGTGGAGGTGGTGTTGCCAGCAATTGAGGCTTACTTAGGATCAGCTTCGATGTCTACGCAAATGGGAGATGGGAAAACTGACCTAATATTAGCAATTTGGGGATTACTGGGGCACTTATATTTAGACTTTGGAGACACTGGGAGCTATTAGGTAAGTTAATTTCAGTTTTAAAATATGGAATTCACATTTTTCAGCATAGATACAAAGTCATTGATAGTCAGTGGAAATAGGCAAACAATAATAAAAAAAAAAACAATAGCAAGACTCTTGACAGTATGTAACATAACGTCAGTGTTCAAATGCAGCAAGTTAACCAGAAAGTACTGTAAGTCAGCCAAGTGAAGGGGATGAACTTTTCTTCAGTGCAGCTGTATGAGAAATAATTTAATGTTTCATTTGAGCTCCTCATCCAAGGGCACACAACTACAGAGCATCAGGCTTAAATCTGGGGTTTCATATTCCATTTACTCTAATCAAGGGCTTTTTAAAGACTCTGAATGAAGAGAGAGATTAAGTAGAACCATGTGTTCTTTATGAGAGGGAATATGGTAAGAGCCCAAAAATGGGGGGCTTGTTTTAGAGATCTGAAATTTATTCTTCACACTATAATTTGGATCACAAAGACAAAACCAACTGAATGCAAAATATGGCATCAATCATGGAGCTGTAAGCAAAGTTGCAGTGTGTATATGCAGAAAGAGAGCAGGACACAAGCGGCCATAAATTACTTGACTTATAAAAGTTTTGGGGTGTTCTGGCTGCTTTGGGTTTGATTTGCCTAACATGTGCCCAGCAAGTCCAGTTGTTGTTGGCAAGAAAATGACACGAGTTAGCCCTTTCCAGATAAATACAATCTGCAATTCATTTTCTCAAGTTTCAAGATCATTCATTAGGATACAGAGAAGGAGAAAAACAGCATAGCATATTCAGGTGAAGGTTTAATGTAGAACAATGCAGAGCACTTCTCTTCTTTCCATCGGGTTTTCTTGTATCAAATTACTAACATTGTCTCAGTTTCACTGTCCTCCAAACAGCTTGCAAAAAGTTGAGACAAAACTCTTTCTCTAGCTTGTGGCTAGCTGTGCCCCTTGGTCTCAGTGAGGAAAGCTAATGATGCTAAAAAGCCAGTTTAGGGAAATGGAACAGCAAGTTTTTTCCTATAATGTGACAAGTTCCTGGCGAAGACAAATAACCTGCTGAAATTCCAAATGTCAAGGTATCCCTTTAACCTTGGCCCAGAAGAGAAATAAAGTCCTGCTGTGGTTTGTGTGTGTTTGGATTTCTGCCACATCAGTCTGGCCCTGCCAGTCCCCAAAGACTGAGTTCATTATTCAACAGGCAGAACATCTTGAAGGGCGAAATGAGAGGATGAAGTCATGTGGTGATGCTGTAAATCTATAAAACTGAGTGTTTAACAGGAGTAAGGCCCCATTATTTTGTTTTCAGATGATATTGTGTACAACAATGTGCAAACGTTATTCCGTTAAGTCCGGTGCTTACTAACAATGTGACATTTTGAAAAAGCTACCAAGCCAAAGCCTCTAATCCCTAAATGAGTAGTTGAGAGCTCTAATTATAAGTCATGATTTATGTACAAGAGCAATCAAGGCCAGGATCCCACTAATCCAAACCTGCTGTGGGCGAACACCCTAAAACAAGTCTGGAAAATACATCAGCAATGGTCCCATTCAAAAAAGAGACATTCAGGTCATATACTGTAGGGTGTATAACACGACTGAACAGCCATGTGAGTGGGTGCAGACACCATGTCATGTATATTGAGGTGAGGTGTTGAAAGCAGAAAGCGCTTGTTTTAAAATGAAGCTTATGCGTAAGTTCAATCAGGAAGGCTACTTCCCGCCTTCTCGTCGTGTCAGTAGGTCAAGCATGACCTCAGTTTCGCATCATCCATTCACTGTAACCCACGCACCTTTCTCCTCCCCTTCCTCCCTCTCCAGCATCCAATCACTAACCATATCCTTCTATTTGTATCCCCTCAGTTGCTTCCGTGTTTCTGTCATTTCAGCTGCCTAATCCGCACCGGATTGACGCAACAACTAACGCTACCCTTAAAAAATCGAATCATTGCAAGTAGAC